>JAFIRS010005960.1:0-45667 GCA_018342105.1 Gonioctena quinquepunctata | reverse complement strand
CCCCCAGCGGGATTCTTTCGGTCTTTGAAGGAAGTTTCGGCCATGGCCCCCGGAAAAAAAGCTTCGCGCGAAAAAGAATTTTTACCAGGGGCGTTTTTTTAATCAGTACTCCCAAAGCTCCATCATTTTACCAGTATCCACCGTCTTTTTGCTGAAATCGTTTAATTCCGCATGATATACATACAAACTTTTCATATCCACGTTCTCTAGTCAAAGTTGTCTTGTTAGGAGTATTTGCCCTTCTGTATCTCACCCCATAACGAAGTTAGCTTCTAGTGCCCTTTTGTCATCGGAAAATACGAATTATGATTCTTGGCATCGTGACGACCCATTGACCGAAATTTCCTTATCGCATCGAAATCAGTGGTCGTTTCCCCGGTTCTGAGTTTTTGGGTGGATTTGGGTATAGTTCCATGCCGTGATCACGGAATTAGGTATTGGTTTGTTATTTCAAGTCATTTAAGGCTATCAAATGGCGATTTATTGTTCTGATAAAGTTGGAGGGCGGAGCTTGATGAATTTAGATTATATGGGTGTTCTCCTTTCTTTTTGACACCTCACTTGCTATGATGGGGACGGAAACTGGATTTTTTTATTTTTTTAAATCGATTTTCGGCCAAAATGGTTCAAGTACATCGATTCACATTGCCCCCGTTGAAAATCACTAAACGGTGACATCGTTTTTTTTGGTACACCCTGTATACAAAACGTATATGAATTCAATATTTCATGGTAATTTGAGCCACCTGTATACCCCAATTTTCCCCATAGGCCAAAGCCACGGGGCAACCCCAATTCCCACGGTCCAAAGCCTGGACCACCACATCTCCACCGCACCATGTTTCAACGACGTACGCCCACTAGCAGAATCAACGCCGCATCCGCCACCAAACTCACCGCGTCTATCATGAACCATGGCCCATCCCATCACCGCTAACCATATCTTCGACCCCACCAACCCGTGTCTTTGAAGTCTACGACCCGCCAACGACCATTGACGTATTACATTCCGTCACCAATCGACCCGCCAACGGTACCTTGAAGTCTGCCGTCGTCATTTTGACCTTTGACGTCTACCGACGCCGCCAGGATTACGTCATGGAACACGTTTCCCAGGTGGGCCAACCCCCAATTTACCCCCAATCCACAGCCACTGGCCAACACTCATCCGCTCACCTATGCTTCGCGGGAGTAACCGATGACCGGAGAGGTGCGCTCGTAGTGACATGTGCCCAAGTGACCCGACTCCTGCTTACTCCGTACTGATGAGGGCCAAGAAGCCTGAAACCGGTATGCGGATTGTTAGGTGAACACGACATAAATTAAACATAATCGAGCTTATCAGAAAGAAACATTTGCATTCAATGTCCATTGATATTATATGGAAGTATGCATGGATTTTCAGGTGAATATCATTCAACGTTCTGCGTGGTATTTGCCAGGAAAGTAGTTGTTTTCACCTGAGATCTACCTTTCTCTGGTTCAATTTTATATTGAATCTTTATGTGAAGAAAACCGTTTAAATTCGATTTTCTATTCATTCCACTTCACATGGCACTTATCTCTCTCACTATATGCTGAACGGGCTTGCCACTCCTACTGAGAGGAATCTTTTATTTAGAAACCTATCGAGGTGGGAGATTTTCGATGTTTCTTTCTGTCACTAGGTACCGCCAGTTAAAGTTTATCTTTTCCGGCGTACCTATAGGTGCTAAAGATCGATGATGGTTTGTTTACGTTGTGTCTCACTTCAGCCAGAGTTCTTTGTACCTTGGCTGGTTGACTCTCCGTACTGATGAGGGCCAAGAAGCCTGAAACCGGTATGCGGATTGTTAGGTGAACACGACATAAATTAAACATAATCAGCTTATCAGAAAAAAACATTTGCATTCAATGTCCATTGATATTATATGGAAGTATGCATGGATTTTCAGGTGAATATCATTCAACGTTCTGCGTGGTATTTGCCAGGAAAGTAGTTGTTTTCACCTGAGATCTACCTTTCTCTGGTTCAATTTTATATTGAATCCTTTATGTGAAGAAAAACCCTTTAAATTCGATTTTTCTATTCATTCCACTTCACATGGCACTATCTCTCTCACTATATGCTAGACGGGCTTGCCACTCTACGAGAAGGAATCTTTATTCAGAAACCTATCGAGGTGGGAGATTTTCGAGTGTTTCTTTCTGTCACTAGGTACCGCCAGTTGAAGTTTATCTTTTTCCCGGGGTACCTATAGGTGTTACAAGATCGATGATGGTTTGTTTACGTTGTGTCTCACTTCAGCCAGAGTTCTTTGTACCTTTGGCTGGTTGACTACTCCGTACTGATGAGAGCCAAGAGCCTGAAACCGGTATGCGATTGTTAGGTGAACAGACATAAATTAAACATAATCGAGCTTATCAGAAAGAAACATTTGCATTCAATGTCCATTGATATTATATGGAAGTATGCATGGATTTTCAGGTGAATATCATTCAGCGTTTTGCGTGGTATTTGCCAGGAATAGTAGTTGTTTTTCACTTGAGATCTACGTTCCTCTGGTTCAATTTTATATTGAATCCTTTATGTGAAGAAAACCGTTTAAATTCGATTTTTCTATTCATTCCACTTCACATGGCACTTATCTCTCTCACTATATGCTAGAAGGGCTTGCCACTCCTACTGAGAAGGGATCTTTTATTTAGAAACCTATCGAGGTGGGAGATTTTCGGAGTGTTTCTTTCGTCACTAGGTACCGCCAGTTAAAGTTTATCTTTTTCGGCGTACTAGGTTTCAAGATCGATGATGGTTTGTTTACGTGTGTCTCACTTCAGCCAGAGTTCTTTGTACCTTTGGCTGGTTGACTACTCGTACTGATGAGGGCCAAGAAGCCTGAAACCGGTATGCGGATTGTTAGGTGAACACGACCTAAATTAAACATAATCGAGCTTATCAGAAAGAAACATTTGCATTCAATGTCCATTGATATTATATGGAAGTATGCATGGATTTTCAGGTGAATATCATTCAACGTTCTGCGTGGTATTTGCCAGGAAAGTAGTTGTTCTTCACCTGAGATCTACCTTCTCTGGTTCAATTTTAAATTGAATCCTTTATGTGAAGAAAACCGTTTAAATTCGATTTTTCTATTCATTCCACTTCACATGGCACTTATCTCTCTCACTTTTATATATATAGACGGGCTTGCCACTCCTACTGAGAAGGAATCTTTATTTAGAAACCTATCGAGGTGGGAGATTTTCGAGATGTTTTTCTGTCACTAGGTACCGCCAGTTAAAGTTTATCTTTTCCGGCGTACCTATAGGTGTTACAAGATCGATGATGGTTTGTTTACGTTGTGTCTCACTTCAGCCAGAGTTCTTTGTACCTTTGGCTGGTTGACTACTCCGTACTGATGAGGGCCAAGAAGCCTGAAACCGGTATGCGGATTGTTAGGTGAACACGACATAAATTAAACATAATCGAGCTTATCAGAAAGAAACATTTGCATTCAATGTCCATTGATATTATATGGAAGTATGCATGGATTTTCAGGTGAATATCATTCAACGTTCTGCGTGGTATTTGCCAGGAAAGTAGTTGTTTTTCACCTGAGATCTACCTTTCTCTGGTTCAATTTTATATTGAATCCTTTATGTGAAGAAAACCGTTTAAATTCGATTTTTCTATTCATTCCACTTCACATGGCACTTATCTCTCCCAAAATGGAGAGTGTTCTACCAACTGCTTGTATGGAGACTTTATGCGACAAGGCCCAATGTCTGAACTCCTCTAACAATGGGAGGTTATCTTCCAAGCTTTGTGCCTTATTCCCATTGAACTCATCGTCTTGTGATCCATATTTTTCCCCGGTATCATCATCGGTGAAAGCAATTTCTTACTCTACATTAATTTCTGTAGTTGATGATGACTGAGTGGAAGATGATGGCTCTGATCTCTGGACATCGGAAAGTATAGGATGGTTTCGGATTATATTTTCATTTGTTCTCATTCTGGCAGCTAATCGATAATAGTTGGTGATATACCTGTATGGTTTACTAACTCTATTCGAATTTTTGCTCGGCATTTTATAGATTTCTAGAATGTAGGGCACAATAAAAAAATTGAAGGAAGTAAATTGTATCATGTCATCCTCATCTGAATCGACTTGGTCTTCAATATCTGATGATAGACTAAGTTACTTTGAGGATTTTATTTCAGGTAACTTTGACTTCGTTGTAGACATTTAGTCTGATTAGACAAATATTGTGGTAATCTCGCCCTCATTGTAGAGCAGTAGGTATAAAATAGGTCAAGAAATGTCCAGGCAACTCCTTTAACTTAATTGGTGCCAAAATAGGTAATAAAGAGTATATAGTAGACCTGTTTACTGACTTGTCAATTCCCTGACTATATGAACACACACGAGGTAATAATTAGGTAAATATTCACCAGAAGGTTTTTCCTGAGAGTTCCAAGTATTTTGAACACATTTTGCTGGTTACCTTTAGGTAAAATTTAACCTAGTAAATAACTCTAATAACCCATGAGGCTGTGAGGGTATATTTGAAGTCCATAACAAGTGATTTCATACTACGCACTACGCCTATTAAGTTTTTGGTTTTTGAAGGAGATTTGGTGCTCTCAATTATGGTTTTTATAACTCCAATTATAACTTTGGAGTTAGTTAGTACTTGAAGGTAAAATATTTGGTCGGAAATGGGTGAATTCGGACTTCTTGAAGCCGCTTTACCCCACTGCTTGGTATAATTTTCCTATAATGTTAGTTGGGATAATGTCTAAATTCGTGATTTCTTCTCGAGTTAGCCAAGTGAAATCAGATGTAGGTAATGGTTGTGACATACTATGTCCATATAAATTTGTAGCATCCAAATATGAAATGAATGATGATTGCTCATTGGGATCGAAATCAGGCAGAAACCTTTTATTTGCTATATGCTTTCTATCGCTACATTGACTAATACCTCCACGGATGCCTTTTTTGAAAAAATTTATCATATCAATGTCAGTTAGCAGTTCAAGTTCAATATTTGTATATTTCAACATTGCATCCCAAGATAATCCAGGTGCAGTATAATATTGAGCTGGATACAATTTATATGTATCTAAACAAATCCGTCTAAAATTCTCGAAAATACCACATAGTAGTAGGACATCAGATTTTGAATATAAATCCGAATATTCTCCAAGACTCTTACATTCAAATAGTTCCCAAACACGTTCGGCTCTCATATAATCTTTCTCTGATACATGTTCCTCATTTAAATTGTCATAAAACTGATTTTTTGTCGGTAAATTAGGATGATCCAATTTATTGATGTTGTCCACAAAACTATATGGGAAAACACCTTTCTGCCTCATTAAATTGAATTTTCCTTCATCGGGAAAACATTTTAACATCTCTACACATTGCTTATCACTCAAATTTGCACCCAACTTTTCCAATGAACTTGACATGAACTTGAAGCTATCTATAAATCTCATTTTCAAAAAATTTTTCCTAATTTTTCCTTCTTTACTTTGATAGCTATGTGTGTAGAGATGTTTTGTAAACCAAATGTATTTTTCCCTAGTTTGGGGAATAACATCAACCTTATCCTCTTTCTCATACAATTCTTCAATGAACATATGGCAATCATAACCACTCATATTATTGCATACAATGGGGGTGAAATTTGGTATTTTGAAATTTAAATTACAGGCAGAGTGCGCTGCTGGAAATCTTTTTCTCCCCGTCAGATGGCAGTGGTCTCTGACTCTAACATCCCCTTCTGTGAAAGGTTTTTCACATATACCACAAGTGGTGGCATTATGAAGTTCCCTTTCCTCTTCTGGGGTTTGTTTAGTCATTGGCTTGACATACCTCAAATGATTATTATATATATTTCTCAAATCTTCTTCTATTCGCATTGTGAAAACCTTCGCGGCATCAGCACCTCTATATGAAACAAATTTTGTTAATTTATCATCAAAGGAACATTTTATCAGATAAGCAAATGAGTAAGCTTCGTGTTGGAAGGTTCTATTCGTGTACGCGAGTTCGGGATTCGGTTCGGTGGTTTGTATAGGCTTCAGAATCGATTCAAAATCTGCATATACTACAAAAGGTACATTCATTTGTCTTTCGAAATTTTCAAACATTAATGTATTACCGGCAACCATTTTCCCGGATTTATTTATTCTGAAATCAGTTTGCGGTACTGTTGTACATACATGATTACAATCGTGCATCTGGTGACGCAACAGTAATCGCTCATTCGGAAAGTACAATAAACATCCATCACAGAAATATTTTTTTCTGTTCATGAGCTGAAATTTGACTTGACACCAATCTTGAAAGATCTTTTATCCAACAATAATGACTATTTCCCACCTCATCTGTGATAAGCAATAAATTGACATGTCTTCTGAGTTTTCTCTGAGAGTATCGCAAGGGCCCAATCACCTCATATTTGACTCTCTTATTCTCAATCTTAGATTCCAAACCATAAACATTGACTGAAATATCATTCAAATACTCAAACATTTTTATATCACGTAATTTTACTGGAAAATCCATACCTGCTACATTCAAGACAGTCTCATAATGCGGATAGGATGACACCTCCGACACTTTATTGTTTGTGGGAAATAATGCAGATGTCACGGCCCATGCAAAGCAGCATTGGTCTTAATTTTTTATGTTGACAACACCTTTTCTTCTCTCAATGAATTCGGGAAGTTTCATGTATGATGATCCGCCAAGTGGACTGTATCTGTTTATGTTCACCTCATGGAACATAATTTTCTCGCAACTCCATCCTGAAAAATTACTTTTATTGAACCTTTCATCATTTGCAACAATTATAACTACAAACCTGAATCACGCTCCTCAAACTCCGTACTTTGGGCAATTGTAATGTCACGAAACGCATCGAATAATCCATCCAAATCAGTTGATCGATCTGCTATACGATTGGAAGAATTGAACGATTTTATGTCTGTCAATTCCTGGGTTTGAATGATATAACTTCCAAACACCTCCATGTTGACCTTGATGGAGTTGTGCAGTTTGATGTTTTTTTCCAATAGCTCGAGTACTTTATGCTTGATATCATTGAAAAAAGGTGTGTACTCAGTATACATATTCTCACTAGATACTCTGTAGCTGGAAATGCGACATTTGAATGCATTTTTAATGAGGTGTACACCACCACCCAAGTGAACACATGAATTCGTCCTATATGCGAGTGTTCTATTGTGAGAGTTGACTTGACAATATGGGATTATCACATTACAACAATTACATGTATAGAGTGGTGCAGGTGGCGAGTCATCGCCATTGTTGAATTTAACTCGTTTCACTGAAGGACCTCCCTGGCAAGTTTCCCGTTGATGCCGACGTAGATTATCACCACGAGTGAAATCTTTACCACAATCACACGAATACATTTCAGCAACTTGTTTTCAATAGCTCACTGGAGGAGACACTGATTCGAAATACTCTTCTCCTGGAATATTTCAGCGCACTCATCATCAGCGCACTCATCAATACTCGCAGTTCACTCCCAGCACTCTCACAGGATGAATGCCCTCCTCGCTTGGAGAGTGCAAGGATTCATGAAGGTCATGACTACACAGAATATGTATGCCTACACCACAGCTTCAGTCAAGGTCAAACGAAGAAATCAAGATCAAATCTTAAGGTTGCCGAAACAATCCCAACATGAAAACTCAAGGTCAAATCTCAAAGTCAAAACTTAATTTATGAAGCTCAAGATCAAACTCAAGGTCAAAACTGTAGTCTAATCTCAAAGTCGACGAAACTCTATGTTAAAACTCAATGACAAATCTCAAAGTCGAATCTCAAGGTCAAACACACCACATTGCACACCTGCAACCATTCAAGGTCACACGTGACGTCATAGTGGTGGGGAGAGACCCAGAACCGGCTTAAATCTCCTACTCACATTATTTTCATTCATCGAAGGTATATAAACCCAGCACTGAATGAATACAATTATTATTAACCGAACTATGGTGATTTTAATTTCATTGGCTCAAAAGGGCACTATACCATTAGTCCCTTACAATTACAACAGTGCCGCTTACAATTTCAAAGTGACGGTACAAACTCCCTCCGAGCATGAAAACAGCGATATTGGGTATAGAAGCCCACAACAGAGGTACATCCAACAGATCCCTTCGCAAATTCAGAAGTACGTCCATAGTAGAAGTACACACCCATCTACGAGGTAGCAGACTTCCAAACTTCAAGGAAATCCCTCGACAATCCAGAAGTACGTTCACGGCAGGAGTACATCCATCTACTAGGTAGCAGACCCTCAAACTTCAAGGAAATCCATCGTCAATCCAGGAGTACGTCCACAGCAGAAGTACATACATCTACGAGGCAGCAGACTTTCAAACTTCGAGGGAATCCCTCAACAATCCCGGAGTAGATCCACAGCAGACGTACATCCAACCACGAGGTGTCAGATCCCTCACAAAGGAAATCCCTCACAAATCCAGGAGTACGTTCATAGCAGAAGTACATCCATCTACGAGGCAGCAGACCCTCAATTTTCAAGAAATCCCTCAATTCCGAAGAAATCACTCAACAATCCAGGAGTACATCTACAGCAGAGATACATTCAACCACGAGACCATTCCGCAAATTCAGCTTCGAACCATCCAGCATCCAAGCACCCAAAAAGGTGGACAAACTAGTTGCCGAACAAGCAAATTTGGGCAGTGAAATATTGCAACTCTTGTCGAAAGTGAAAAAATCGGAAAGAAAAAAAACTACAGCATACATACTGAACTCAATGAATAACTTCGACGAAGTCTTGGAAGAAATGAATGGAAACTTGCCGAAATCGAGAGTTTTGGCACCACTATACACAGCTATTCCACGACAAATTATGACAACCAAATCGAGACGAAATATGAGGAGGCCAAGAAATATCTACGCGACTGCCCACAGGCAGACGAAACCAAAAGTGAGGTAGAACAACTTAACAAGAAAAATATTGATGTAGGAAAATCTCAACTACATGATCCGGAACATTCATCGACAATTAACTGCAAATAGAACAGCGAGTTCTGGAAAATCAACTTCAAGATCAATGGGAGCCAATTCAACAACTCCATCACGAAATCATAGCAAATACACCCAATATAGAGGAACGATATCTGGAAACTCATTGGATTCTGAAAGAAAATTTGAATGATTATCAATTCAGAAAATCAGTCCATATCCTATACAGCTCCACCTATCCGATCTCAGAAGTAATTCAGTCCAGAATCATCGTCCTTGAGCAGAGCTCCAGTCTGAAACAACTTCGCATCCGATTCAGAGAGACTTCAAATCTAGAATCAAACGATCCATTGAGCCGTTGAAAGATAGATGCGGAATAATCGACTCATTATTGCCAAGCTACTGGATAGAATCATTGATTTTCAAAACATAATCCAGGATTGATTTGTTCGAAATTATGAACAGGATGTTAATGAAATCAGATGTGGAATCATCTGCGACTGAACGATAAACTTCAGTCACTATCTTCCATCATCTCAAATAAATGTGTGGAAGCCATCAAAAACATGGGATATGACACATCATCATGGGACCCCAACATCGCCAGAATCATCACAAGTGAATGGAATGCAGAGACGAACCGATTATATGAGCAACATCTGAAAGATCCACATAAAGTCCCATCTTTATAGGAGATATTTGATTTTATGAAGCGAAGATTGCAATCGCTTGAAACCATCAGCATCTCGAAATATAGTTCAGGCTATTCACAACAAAATCACCAAGGAGAAAATTTTCCTGTATGCAAGGCACATTACCCAACTTGGAAATGTGCTGAGTTCCTAGAATGTTCCCCCCAAGAACGACTGGGGATGATCAGAGAGAAGTATGTCTGCAGAAACTGCATGAACCACGACTTCAGGAGAAAATGCAATAGCATGCTACGGTGCAAAAAGTGCAATATGCTACATAATACGCATTTTCACGAGAAGAGACATCGCATCGCATTAACTGCCGATATCGAGAAAGTGTAACGCCAAATCAGGATGCATTCAGATCAGCCCTATCGACGAATATTATCAACATGCAAGCCAACGCAAGCCTTACAAGAATACCAGTCAACCACTCTTACGTACGGCAATTCATCAGCCCCGTTCTTGGCTATAAGGACATTCCAGTCATTGGCAAATGATAAATCAAAAATCCACTCTGAAGCGGCAAACTTAATTCTGGGAGATTTATACGTAGACGATGTTTTATCAGGGTCAAACATCCTGAAAAACGACAAAAATCTACGAAAGAACCTATCAGAGTTGCTCAAAAAAGGACGTTTCACATTGAGAGAATGGTCTAGTAATTCACCGGAATTTCGACAAAACATTCCTGAAGGCTTGGAAGAAGAATCTACAACAGGAATTGGAGAAGAAGAAGCTGCCAAAAAGTCACTAGTCATCCTGTGATCTTCGACCGATGACACATTCAGATTTGAAGTGATCTCATGTTCACAGGAATGTCGTACAAAAAGACAAATGCTATCAAAAATAGCAAAGATATTCAACCCATCAGGATGGCTTGCTCCATCCATCATTAGAGCAAAACCGGGGATACCAGATTTGTGGGTTCAACAATTTGCATGGGATGAGCCACTTTGAAGCTGTGGAAGGAGTTTGAAGCCGATAGCCAGAATATTGGAGAAATTCGAATCCCAAGATGGATACATCAAGAAAATGGAAGAATCGATCTCATGGGATTCTGTGATGCATCAGAAAAAGCCTAAGGGGCAGTAGTATACAGCCGTTGCGTGATCTCAGGAAGATTATACATCTCCCTACTACAAGTGAAATCAAAAGTAGCTCCATAATAAAATAAGAGCACTTTGCCAAAGCTGGAACTGTGTGCTGCCGTCTTATTGGCAAAATTATTCAAGAAAACCATACGAACCATTTAAACAGAAAACCTCACCCTATACCCATGGACAGACTCCATGATAACCCTTGGATATAAAAAAGGAGATCCACTTCGATGGAAAACTCTCGGTGTAAATCGAGTTTCGGAAATAGGTAGAATCATACTACTCGAGAAGTGGATGCATGTCAAGTCAAAAAAAAATATTGCTGATATAATAACCAGGGAAGTCGAACTAACATTCATGAAGAATTCTTCGTTATGGTGGAATGGGCCTGACTGGTTAGCAGATGATACAAAACAATTTCAACAGTTGAGTAAGAAGTTAGGAAATGCTTTGAGCAAGAAGTTAGGAAATGCTTCCAAATACAGGTTACCATTAAAATTGAAGAATGGGTTTGAGATTCAAAATTTACAAAGATGACGAGAGTCCTGTCGTATTGCCGACGATTTCTGAGGAAAATTCTCAACAAATATGCAGCTGTCGCCTGGAGAGAAAGAAGATACGACAAAAATAATAATTTGTCGCATTCAAGCAACCGAATTCAAACAAGCTTGGAACATAAATTCAGTTTGGATAATGAAAGCGGCAACCACCTGACAATTAGCATATATCAGATAAACATTTCGGATAATGAATGTCAGAAAAGTTGTCAAGCAGTCATAAGCAAATGTGTTACCTATCTCCGTTACAAACAACAAATCGCGTTCCGGCAAATGGGTGATCTATCACCAGAAAAAGTGACTCCATCACCGCCATTTCATCACACCGGAATTGACTACGCTGGTCTGATACAAGTTAGAAAGACGAAAAAACGGGGACACAAGTCCTAAAAGGGCTATATTGTTTGCCTTTTCAGGAGCCATCCACATTGGAATCGTCAGTGACAGACTACAATAGATTTATCGATAGGCGAGGTACATATACAGTGACAATCGAACAATATTTGTGGGCGCTTCTCATCATCTGGAGAGAGAAATGGAAAAAATCACGCAAAATCATGAGGTTCAAGATGTCCTCAACCCAGCAGAAACCAAGTGGCACTTCATACCTGCAGCGGCTTCACATTTTGGGGGAATCTGGAAAGCGGGAGTGAAATCAAGGAAACACCAACTGAGACGAATAATAGGAGACACCACATCATCGTATGAATAACTCAGCACACTCGTATGCCAGATTGAGACATGACTGAACTCTAGGCCATTATGTCTCATCTTCCAGGACACTTCTTCTTGGGACGCTCAATGACATCTCCGCCCAACCCTATTACGAAAGATATAACTGAAAGCCCTTGCTACAGATGGAAATCAATCCAGAAAATGAAGAAAGACTTCTGGAAGATGTGGTCCAGTGAATACTTGAATCGACTACAAACTCGTTACAAATGAAAGGACACCCAAGAAAACATAAAACAGAACGTTGTGGTATTGATTCAGGAAGATAACATCAATCCCGCAAAATGGCTACGGGTAATTCAGGTTCATCCAGATCCCAAAGGCATATTTCGCGAAGTAACATTACAAAGGGAAATAAGGAACTAAATAGGGCAATCACTAGTTCGATCCCATTTCCTTCTGAATAGAGTACAAACAACAGCAAACTGGGTTCCACCATGAGTGTTCAAACCAACCTAGCAATTCGGTCAAGTAGTCCAAACAGGAGCTCCACCGACAGAAGGAAGGGCAACTTCGGACTAGCTCAAGCAATATTCTGGTTTAGCCCCGTCATATGGATCCCAAAGGGCAATACCAAAATTATACAATCCACACACCTGGAAAAGGCTTAAATATCGAGCATCTGGGTACGCACGAAAGAGAATATTCACGCTCCAAGTTAACATAGAAAAGGCCAGAATCAACAACGACACGTCGAAAGTATCAGAGACAATATTGCAATTCGAGTCCTTATGCAACAATTCAAAACATCTGTAAACGGAAACACAATGTTCTCTGCGAGGAAAAAAAACCGTCCAACATTTGCGAGAAGATGGAAATATTCGGCAAATTCATGACCGCAGTATTCGGAGTCATCGGTGAAGTATACAACGACATTGACAGTCTGAAAAAAAAATCAAGAAGAACTCATAAAAGCATCGAATCCTCAATTAAAATAAATGATTTCCATCATTCATAATTCAATGATACGAAGATTCGGATGAAAAGCAGCTAGACCGGTTCCAAATAAAACTCAATCAAGGGTCAGTAAAAAACATGCAGAGATGGTACCGTGCTGTAGATGTTAACAACTACTACGCGACAGTTTCCAAGATATTGTTTAGCAATGGAACGCTTCATAACATGATGTCACACTAACATATCGATCGAATAATCGCCAATGCAAATCGGAAACTACCATCAAATCTTAAGATATCTCATTCTCTCCTCATAGGGAAAAATGAAAATACGAAAAGATCAAGGAGCTGTTAAAATGTATGGATGTATGGATATCATAGAAGATGTTTACAAATTCACGCTGATAAAATCAATTGCTACCCCGCTAGGAGTCGAAAATGGTTCATACTGAGCATTAGACATTCCTAATGAAATGTTGGCTTTAGATTACAACAACCAACAATACTTCTTTCAGTTAATAGATGAAGAATTGAAAACCTGTACCCGAGATTCCACGGACAAATACATATGTTTGCGAACAACAGTAAAAAACATAGAAACGAATCCCAACTGCATAATTCCGGAAGAATGCTATCACGACGATGATATGGTAGCAATTTCACATGCAAAATACATGGCTGTACATTGTAGCTAAACCCACATGCATTGCACTCATTTGCAATGGAATCCGAGAGGATATCATACTCAACAGCACTGGAATTCTGCAAGTATCCCAAGATTGTATAATGATAACGAAGCAAAATATCTTGACACTCATGAGACTAGAGACGGTTCCTGTTTCAGCCGGCTACTCCAAGACTTTAGCGACAAGAATTGATTTCAGCTACTTATACACAACCCCAACCTAGAGAATTGACGAAGAACCCATTTTGACCTATCTTCAGATTGATTAAAGAGAATTGCAATAACTACAAAAAAAATATTGAAGAAAACTGAAACATCATTCCTACGTGGCCAACACTATTTCAACAGTCAGTATGGCCACACTATTGTTGTTTGCTTGCTAGTTTACTAGTTTTATTCCCGGAAAACAAAGTCACCGGAGAATCAACGACCAGTAACAAATCCAACAACCAATCCAACCGGGGACCGGGAAGAATGTTTAACCAATATGATATGAAATATTAATTTTCTTCTATATTTCTGAAAGTTCACTTACAATAATTATTTTGATTCATTATTGAAAGGTAACTCACTATACGAGGTGATGTAAACAATAATTCATCTCATTATTATATCACATTACATATAACTTTGACCTTGTTATGATAACCTCACACGTTTGGAGCGTTCAATGATATCCCGTTGTTTCACTCATCGTAGATATATGGACCCAGCACTGAATGAATAAAATTTTCATCAATCGAACAATGGTGATTTTCATTTCATTGACCTAACATGGCACTATACCATCAGTCCCTCACAGTCACAAGACGGCAGTCCCATGTTGCCACTTACAATCCTAAAGAGACGATACAAACTCCCTATAACAGAAAGTCATTCTTCTGATTTGAAATTTTTTTTGTACAATATAATAAAATACTAACGTTCACTCAAGAGTTTGAAATAACCAGTTGCTAGCTGGAATTCCCTAATAATTTCCATATCCTCTTCAGAAATTGACTCTCGTACCAGATTGCCTACTATAAATGATAAAAATATGTTTTTGGTGTGTAAAGATGAGCTACTAGAAAAACTAGGATACAACTCGAATGAAAACATAGGAGCCTCCAAATATCGTGGAAAATCAATCAAGAAATCATACGATAAGAGCACTTTCTGGTTTGCCCCACTGTGCCGGGAGTTTCCGGGAATATGAATGTCGGCACATTTGTTTTTCGGGTACATCTAGTCCTCACCCACAATTTGTGTTAGGGGTTTCTTTGTCGGGGACGAGGAGGTAGTTAACTGTATTTTTCACACTTCTCTATTGTTGCTGTGTCAGGGATTGCCGCAGGATGGGACGCGGCAGTGAGTTTTCCCAGTTGTCTTCATTGAAATGCAAATTGTAGTAATTCTTGTATGTGTCCAATTTGAATTGAATTTCGAATATGTTTATCTATTCAGTCACAAATTCAATATTATTTCACTATCTTCTTCTGCAGGTGCATTTTTCCATTTAATGAAGGTTGGCGATGATTTCGGGATACTCATTGCGGTACTGAGTGGTATGAATTAAAGATGATGTGTTCGTACCGGTCCAGTCGCATATGTTTTTCAACCATGAATGTTGTCTGCGTCCAGGACCACGTTTTTCTTCGATTTTTCCATCTATTAATAATTTCAGCATATCATACTTGTTATTACGGTATATGTGGCCCAGATAGGCGGTCTTTCTTTGCTTTATTGTTGTAAGTAACTCTCTCTTCCTTCCCATACGTCTAAGCACTTCATCGTTAGGTATATGTTGAGTCCATGATATTTTTAGTAGTCTGCGGAAGATCCACATTCCAAACGCCTCGATTCTGTTCATGGTGTCCACTTTTAATGTCCATGCTCCTGCCCCATACAAGAGGACTGAGTGCACGTATGCCTTTACAAAATGGTATCTTAAGTTTAAGTTGAGGGTTGTGTTATATAATAGGTTTTTCATCTTTGGGAATATGGCTCTAGCTTGTTCTATACGTGATCTTACTTCGACGTCAGGGTCTACATTTGTCGTTATGTTGCTGCCAAGACATTTAAATTCCTCTTCTTTCTCTATTGCGTTGTCGTAGATATTTATGTTCAGTTGTGGGTTTGAAAATCTTGTTATGGCCATTATTTCTGTTTTTGTTAAATTGATTTTCATGCCTAATTGCTAATTGCCCACTTACTATATACAATTCAATCGAGATATATACACATTTTACTTCTCTCTGGTGAGGTTAGGAGAAAAAGCGAATTTGTGACTTGGAAGTTTAAGGACATCTGGTAGCTTCGCTTGCTCTCCTGGCTGTGAGCAAAGGAGTACCCCTGTTGCTGTTAACAGGTTTAGCAGGTACATGCTGAACATTGATTTTTCAAAAGATTGATTGTTTTTTCACCGTCCTCCTGATTGGATGTGGGTTTTTGCCGATACCAATTTGAAAAAATTGAGATTTTTATGGAATTGTTAGGGTTGTGTTTTTGTGTATGATTCCGAAAAAAGATTACACAAAAAACCAGCTTGAAATAATTGTATTTTAAAGGGTTTTTACCTCAATTTGATATTTTTCCTGGGAAATGGAGAATTAAATGAAAAAAGATACCCTTTATTTGGTTGAATTGAGATTTGAACCTACGAGCTGATGTTTTTTCCCAACATGGTGAACTATTCAATTTTCTTTTTGAATATCCAATCAAAATCCTCATTCAACCATATGTTAATTCAGTTTGGGTATTTAAAAGAATTGAATCATTCAAAGAAGACTATCCGACTCCGAAAACTTTTGTCAATAACATTTTGTCAGAAATTCCGAAAGGAAAAGTGATATTGAATAGTTTTATGGTGAAGATGCCTTTGAAAGAAAACTTCAGTCAAGTAGGCGATTGAAGGAAAATGGCATTGAATCGATATACCCAGGAGCAAAAACGTAACCAAAATTACAATTTGGAATCGGAATATGTGGCGTTTATGAGAGAGATTTGTATCACATGACTTGAATTCATGAACAATCGGATGATGATAGTATATCATATTATTCATTGCACCATTCCAGTAAGGGAGTCAAGTTGGACCGCCAAGGTGCGGGTAGTTTTTGACGCTAGTGCTAAAACCGACAAAGGAATATCACCTCAATCATTTACAATAAAGTGGCGATACAATCTGATTTATTCTCAATATTGATCAGATTCTGCCACAATAAACACTTCATGAGTGCAGATACAACTACGATATATCGTCAGATCCTGATTCAGGAAGAACAGAGATATCTAGGAGCCATTCTCAGGAGGAAAAATTCAAGTGACGAGTAACAATGTTTGGAACTCAATACCGTTACTTATAGAACAGCTTCAGCTTCATTTTTGGCTATCGGACGTTTATATGAGTTTGTCGTTCAAAATGAGTAACAATTCCCACTAGCTTCACATGCTAGGAATACAAACTTTTCAACAAAAAATAAAACCGACGAAAAATGAACAGAAAAACTGAAAAGCGAAAAATTAAATGAGTCGGCGTCAAACAAACAAACAAGCAAATTGATTACGTTGAGCGTGAAATAATGGCAGCGGGGTGCGCGGTGGCGGTGTGTCACTTCGCCGGAAATTGCCGAGCATTCTCGAAGTCAATATCAGCGGGACATCTACCCAAACGGGCATACAAGTGAGTGCACACGTCGTTTCGAGTGGTCGTGTGCAGAGCGCATTTTTGGAATGTTATTGTTTATCGCTGGAGATTTCACGTTGCATTTTCAGTTATTTTGTTTTGATCATTTCTTCAAAGGTATTCAATGATCGTCGTTGATTGTTTATTTGGTGCCAACTCAGAATTAGTTACCAACATCAGTTTAGGAGCTCAGTCATTGAGACTAAAGATGTTCATTACATTTCAAATTCAAATGGGACAACACCCAAGCATACCATGTGAAATGAAAATAGAATCATCCAAATAGGCCAACCCAGTACAAAGTTATGCATGGTAGAATCGGTCAACAAGTGAACATTCGGTGGGTGAACCAACAATCATACCCCCATTTCCCTACCCCTGGGAATTGATTTTTTTTTCAAATCCAAATGAGATCAACTTCGAGGTATACCCTATCCATGACGAATATCTAAATCGGACAACCCTGTAAAGAGTTATACGTGGACATACATAAAAAAAAATTCGGAAGTGGCTCAGTAGAGAGTAATAATTCAGAATTATTCAATGAAATTTTATATGTCTGCCAATTAAGAACATAGTTGATTTATTTGAAAATATGAACAAGATGTTCATGAAATCAGATGTGGAATCATCTGTGACTGAAAGATGAACAGTCACTATCTTCCATCGTTTAGGATAACCACTTGTGGAGTATTCATGTTGAAAAGAGGAAAATTCTCAATTGAATATTGAATAGAAATATATTCCTGTGAATTTAAAAATCCACGAAAAAAATATTTTTATGGAAAAAAACTTCAGGTATTTTTGAAATGCACATGCAGATCAAATTCAGTATTCCCAAAACAAAATAGTGACCAAACGAATTATATTATCTATCACATCTGAAATATTCGATGCATTGGTGCTCCTTGTTTTTGGAAGGTAAAGAAAATCCTCTATGGACACCTTTCGATATTGTGGAAGTCTCTGAGTCAGATGTCCATACTGAAAACTCCACCCCATAGGCTCGTCTGGTAGCAGCCTCACTTGGGCTCTTTGGCCCATTGTATCTTACCTGATAAGAATACAGGTTCTAAAGATCTCAGTTGATCTGCTAGCCAATAATTTTCTCCGTATTTCAGACTTTTTGTTTCACCATGTCGAATCCATGGTTCCTGATTGAGGGTACCTCTGAGGTCCCTCATATCAACTGTCCCTACTGTGAGGATTTTTTTCCTTTCAATGTTATCATGGCATTTTTCTCTTGAGTTCGGATTTGTCTCGGGCGCCACCTTCTGTTATAGTTGGAAAGACACACGTTACGGGCAGCTTCAGTGAAGAAATAAAATACTCCAGGAGTCACTAATGTTACGGGGCCAGGATGGCCTACTTCACTTGCCCTTGCCTGGGCTCAAACCTAGATGGTGGCTGCAGTATGACTCAGAGTAGTGAAACAATACAGAAAATATTCAATTTCAAAGCAGATTACATAACATTTTTATTCTAACAATTGAACATCAGTACAAAGAGGGCGGCTGACGGCAGTCTCAGAATTATATGGTGCAAGCAATAACTACTATGAAGCGGGTAGTGGTGCTATGATTAACATTTACAGCATTATCAACGAAAAAGCTCATGCGGGGTACATGGATAGTATGAAAGCTCGAAGGTAATTGTGCGCAGAACGGAATGACGATATATTGTAACTCATCACCAGAGAGCAACCCAAAACTATCACAAACTCCCCCATATCGGTTTTAGCAATTGTTTTTTCATTTTGTTTTTCATGAGTTGCCAATCTTTCATCAGTGCAATCAGAAATAAAGATAAGCAAACTAGAAGGAAACATTTTTCTAAATATATCTACTAATTTCAAAGATCTTTTTACCTCGTTATCTAACTCACACTTAATTATTGGTGGAATCTGGAATCTTGTTAATCTCCTTGAATATCTGGATCAGGAGATGCTATATCTGTCTCATAGACTTTTCGTTGTCGTCATCACTATCAAACCGATCCGACTCACTTTCAGTGCCCGAAAAGTTATCGGCTGAAGACTGAAGTTTTTTTCCAAAAAGCCCTTTCGTTGACATACTGCAAAAAACCAATGGGTTGAATATTTCCCCCTTCAAAATATCATTGGGACATCATTGTCCCAATAGGAATATTTCTATAAAATCTGAAATATTTCCAAGAAAATACTATACGATATTAGAATATGGTGTTTTACTGATATAAATGCATAGAAATATTGACTTACCTGCCCAAAAATCTCTATGCAAATAGGAAAAACTCAACATAAAAATAATAGAAGGTCGAGCACGTGTGGATATATAACAGTAACTGTTGCCGGAGGCCACGCAGTGTTGTCAATTATGTTTTATTTTACTGCTTTCGAACCAAGAATACCACTAAAGCATATGTTTGAATCGGGTCATATTTGTGCCAGTAAATATTTCAAACTCCTAGTGGGACATATATCTCAACGAAGCCGGTGAGGCTTCTTGGGCAGTAACTCGAGTAACTGCCGGTGGAGCCGATGGGGTCCGGTATGGTGCCATAATTGTGGGCCGGGCTCCGGGTCCGATCTCGGCACGTAAAAGTTTGTACTTTCTGACAGCTTTGGCGAAAATAGGTTCTCCTGATGTCTCAGAGGAATTCTAGGTGGAGATTGCGATATAGCCAGTTCAATTCCTGGTCTGACGGAATTCCACCATGAAGGCAGATTAGTGTCTGCAGGATAACCTCCAATTGTACGAGAAAGGTGGTAGAGGCAGTCACTAGTCTTTTACTCGCAGAGGAGTCATCCCTAGTCTCGTGTTAGGTGGCAATGGGGCGGTCTGCACTCCCAAGAGGGATCTTCTGAGCACATTACTCATGATCGGATTCCCGGTGCTCGTCAAATCTGTCAAAAATGACAGGTCTGTCGATTTTCACGAATATCAGTGTCTCACACTCTACGGGACTGGTTTCGGAGCTTTTCAGAGGTCAATAAGCTTCGGATCACAACCTCCGAAGTAGAGTGAATTTGGCATATTTTCCCATATCAGTAGCCTCAGTTTACATAAAAACGGTCCATGCTCAGGCGCAAAATTTGGAAGGGTCTTTCTCCTTTCAAATATTATCCTGTCATCTTACTCTGGAGTTCGGATTCATCTCAGGCGCCACATGATGTCATAGTGGACACTGTGGAGACATAAAACACTCCAGGGGTCACCTATAGTATTGACTATTGTTACGGGGCCAGAATGGCAGACTTTACTTGCCCTTGCCAGGACTCAAACCGAATGGTTGCTGCGGGATGAAAAGGGGTTAACTCAAAGTCATGAAACAATAAGAAAATATTCAATTTCAAAGCAGATCACATATTATTTTTATTCCAACCAATAGAATATCAGTACAGTAGAATTACAGGGTGCAAGCAATAACTACTATAAAGCGGGTAGGGGTGCTTCGATTCACATTTACAGGATTAACAACCAAAAAACTCATGCGAAATATATTGGTATCATGAAAACTCGAAGGTAATCGTGTGCAAAAGGCAGTTCATTAATGACAGTGTTAAATGTGTACAAGCGGGTCTGTGAATGTGGAGATAGCGCTGTCGATATTCTCGCCTATTCTAGCCCACATAGATTTTCTGGTGAGACTGCACAATGTCTGCGATCTCAGAGACAGCAATGATACCGATCTTGCCTATTCTGACCTACAGGGATTTGCTGGTGAGACTGCACAATGTCTGCAACCTCAAAGACACCGGTGATGCCAATCTCTCCTATTCTAACCTACAGGGATTTTCCGGTGAAACTGCTTAATGTCTGCGTCCTTAGAGCCAGCGCTTATGCCAATCTCTCCTACTCTAACCCACAGGGAATTTCTTGTGAGACTCCACAATGTCTGCGACCTTAGAGATAGCGCTTATGCCAATATCTCCTTCTCCAATCTACAGAGGTTTTCTGGTGAGACTGCAAAATATATGCGACCTTACAGATAGCGCTGCTGCTATTTTTGCCAACAGGGATTCATTATCAAAAATACTCTACCCGCACACGATACACTTCCGACCTGCTTTCCTTATTAATGCTCATGCTCACCAATGTTACTGTCTCTGACTGGTCCGATTTCACAGATGCTCAGGCTTAACTGATTCCTAGTTTGTGCTATGAGTTGCACTTGAGACATATATACTTAATATTATATTATTCATAAGCAAACAAACGGATCACGTGTGGACTCATAACCGAAATACTTAATACCCTCTACCCTATACCCACACCTACACAATACATTTACCAACTCGATTCGTGCCTTCTCGGTGGTCGGGTGTCTTGCTGCTACTCCTCGTGTGGTAAGCTGCTTATCTGCTCCGGTATAACTGCTCATCTGCTCTTGCATAGATTGCAATACCAACGCAATTTCACTCCTCCTGGACTCGCTCTCGGCGGCTGTCGGTGCTCTCGGGACTCTCTCGGTCTGCTGCGATCGAAAAAAGGCTTTGCGGAGGGGCGACCGACGTTCTATTTTCGCGTTTGGCGTCGCGTTCTGAACATGCTATGTAATGGTTCGGCTGGAAAACATAATACTGTCTGGTTAGTTTTGATTTGCGGTTTTTTTTTTCGAACGTGAACAATATTTTTATGATTTTAATTAACGGAGATACGAATTTTATTTATTTTTAATTCAACAGATATTTTTTGAACTGTTCAAAGAACATGAGAATGAAGTGACTTCGTCACAGTACTGCCGTGGCTACCTTGCAGTACTGGAGGTTCATCTGGATGACGCTCATTGTTTGTTCAGTACCCTGCAGACTTCTCTTCCGACCCTGTAGTACGCTGGATTGGCATTCTCTCCAGTCCCTAGAAGATACATTATCAACCAAGAAGGTCGAATGTTGTCCTCATTTCCTCTCGGTATTTTGGCTCAGTGTTCAATTGGTCTCACGAGTGAGTGAAGGGGAATAAGGTTGATCCAGCCCTCTGATCACTCCAAAATTTTGCCCTGTTTAACGGAGGCTCCGTTGCGGCATCTTTTCTTCCAAGACCCTGGTGCTATACATCCGTCGCCACGGTGTTCACAGCTTGGATTTGGATCTATTTGCCAGATAATCGTTGAAGTCGTATCGCGACCGCATACATGCAACACGAATGTCCACAAACAATCCCATTTGCTGCGCGGTCTTCTTGGTCCAATAATGATTTTTTCGGGATTGATATTGCAAAATTTATAGAGATACTGTTTGACATGGCATGGAGCTCATACCATGTGGAAGCAGTTTCAAAATAATCTATGGAATGTGATTCACATAAAAATTCCACGAATTATTATACAATATTTGCCAATCACTATCGAATATCACGGGTCCTCAGATACCTCGAAAAGTGTTTATCGTGCTTGTATTCATGTTTGGTGTCAAAATAGCTCAGAAAACTATTCTCCGAATTCATTATACGCAAAATCAAAAGTAGCACCTCTGGAGCGAATTTAATTGCCAATTTTGGAATTTTATGGAGCAAATTCATTAGCACGTCTAGTGGAGAAGATTATCAAATCATCATCTATTGAATTCGGCCAACGATATTTATTATGTGATTCCACTATCGCCCTTACATGGAGTGAAGGTTCGTTGAGATAACACAGGTCAACATGAATTATGACTTTGACAAGAGGGTATGAAATTTCGATATATTCGTCGACAGTTAGACGGAAAAAATATATGGCCAGAAAAAGTTTGCTTTTGTATTCATGAGAACGGTTGAACAGTATTTTAGAAAATCCATAATCTAAGATTTTATTTTTGGATACATTGAAACAAAATATATTTATATTTGATTTTTATCAACTTTCACTATCATATCAAATCACAAAATAGTGAAAAAAGTTCAAAAGTGAACGCTTCTACTTTTTATTTCATGTTCATAAGAACTTTCTCTCAATAAACCCCAAATGTAGTCCCCCATCATATTTCTTCCGTTGTATTGACCCTGATGACGTTGTTCAAAGTTCATGATATCTTGATGAAAATGTTCTTCTTGTTCTTTTGAGTATGCCCACATGTTGTTCTCAAATTCATCCCAATGAGCATGCAGCATATGTTCTTTCAGAGACATTCTGCATGTCATGGCGCTTCGAAGTCCAGAGACTTCTCTTGAAACTATTACAACTTTTTTGAGCACTAGTGGGTTATTTTGGAAATTAGTTACTGACAATTTTGTTTTCATTTGTGGACCAACACAAATTCTAGCTTTGACGTTTTCTTCTGACAACTTTGGAAAATAGTTTTTTTTTCTTTTATATAAAAGCTTCAGATGTTTCATCTAGCTTTTTTTCGAACTTTTTCATGAGCCCTAATTTGATGTATAAAGGCGGCATCAATACATTTTCAGTTTTACCAAAAGGTTCATATTCAACGTTTTGTTTTCCAACACAAAATTCTTCGAACATAGTGTCGATCATCTGCTCTACTATCCCACAAACAGGGATAACATGGATATTTTGTATATCCACCCTGTAGCCCCATTAAAAATCCTACCATTCCAAAATCCTGCCACTTATACTCTTGATACTTTGAAGTTTCGAGTAAAATTTTGTCACTTTCATAATTTTATTTCAGATCTGGAAAAGATGGAAATTTATTTCCGTTATGTAATGAAACGGCTTCCAAGCTATCCATCGAGCTGTCAATAAATGAACGTCATTCACTGGAAACCCAGGGCATTCCAGGTGCTTCCAACAAATCTCCTATATTGTTATAATAACAAAGTCCATCTCATTTGGTGGAAGAACGTAGCAAATGTCTCATGCCGACCACCAACTGAAAAAATATTGGAAACTATGAATAATTTCCACATCACATTCCAATTAATTCAATTTCAATAAATAACCAATTAGGATTTTGCAGAAAACATTCTTATGAAACTGCATTGCGAAAATATGCTATATGACTAGGACAAATATGTGATAGTGATAATTTTAGATTTGAAATGAGCATTTGAAATAGTCGATAGAGGAATACTATTGCGTAAGTTGGGGCAATGTGGCATTATCGGTAGAGACTTGATTGGTTCACTGATAATCTGAGGAGTCTCGAGCCAAAAGTTTTGTTTGACAAAAAACCAAGGGAAGTGATATAAATGATGTAACGGATTTTTGTTAATTTTGAAATCTTTGATCTGTTTGATGACGATACCTCACTATCTGCATGTATATTGATCTCAAAACAACTGTTCAAAAAATGACTAGCAGAGTAGAATACGGTATAGTTCATGACTGCATTCCATATTTTATGAATATATTTGTAGCAGGTCTTTTTAAATGAAAAGTATTTCTATATTTGAGAGTCACGACTAATATCATCGAGATAACATTATGATTGAAAACACAAAACAAAATCCAATCTACATAAAATAATTCGAAGTACAAATATTACCAAGTTACACTATTAACAGAAGATAAAACACAATTCAACGTAAATAGAATAAATCAAAGCCCAAATGGTTGAGTATCTTTCCTAGATCCTCGTTCGTGAATGCATAGGTGAGATACTAATTCTCCGAGTAAAAATAGTTCTTCAGTAAAGAACATTTACCTTTTTGTTTGAAATTAGCGGAAATTCAGCCTTCTTATTGCTTCAGGTAATTTGATATAGAAATGAATATTCAGAGAATTTTTATGGGACACTATTTTTCAATCCTGAATTAAGTCATTCACATAATCCTCTCTGTTTTTATGCATTTCAGGAAGATAGTAGTACATATAAGCACTTGGAAGTGGCATGATCTGAAGCCGAATGGAAAGAGCACGACAGGGCTCTCAGTAGCACGCTCCCCTAACACAGGAATTACTTTTTTAGAGAATGAAAAATGTATTTCCCTGACTCAAATTGCCTCACAAAAGATTCCATAGGTCAACTGACTATGACAAGTAACTGTATCTAAGAATATCAATACCAACTGGATTATTAGTATACGAATGAAAAACGTAGCACTAAATAATTTATTTGCCAATTCAATAACATTCACTTCGAGTTGAGCTTGAGCATAGAAGCATCTGTTAACAGTTATATAAACAGGGTGTTTCTTAGTAACATAATATTTGGGGAGTTTTTTCTTGGGTTAATTTCGAGAAAAAAAACTCATATAAACATGTCCTGAAATTCTCAAGTTTTGAACTACAAGATGCTGAAATTTCAAGAAAAAAATATTTTTTTATGATAACTTTGGTATGACCCTAGCTATTTTTGTGCATCAAGAGGAATTTTTTGCTGTATAACATGATGTTTCATTTGCACTGAATCATTCTAAAGAGAAAAAAGATACGCCACTGCTCTTCTTAAGTAAAAATTATTTTTAAAATTCTTATTTTTTTTTGAGCAAATCTGGTCTCCTGTTTTTTTTTGTGGGGGAAAACCACAAGGCACCAGGACCTAAGGCCTGAGGATCTATCGGACCTGGTAGGGTCGGGTGCTACTCCGACTGAAACTCCCCATGCCCTTCCCTATTACTGAAACTGTCGCTTAAAACATTACATCAGGAGGTAGGTGGCGTCTTAGGAATAACAGGTTTGCTGCTCTTTGTCCCTTTCTCGATTGGTATTCCAGTTCTTCTTTGGCTTTCGATTCCATGATTCTACGAATGTATGTTGTGGCCTTTCTCCAATTACCCCGCGATTTGTTGATTTATAGTGTTAATTTTCTGAATGACTCATGTCCGGTCCGGTTGTGTAGAAATCCGTATTTCTGTGGGGGCAGGTATACCAGATTTCGATATCGGGTATGAGTCTTTCAGTCCACTGGGCCTTTGTAGTATTGCCTACCCATGTTTCCTGCCATTGTCTTATGGTCGTGTGCCATTCTCTTTGTTTGAACTATTCATTTACCTCCTTCTGATCGTTCAGGCTTTCTCTTTCTATGATGAGAAGATCGATAGGGGGTGTGCCTGCGATGACGCAGAGGGCGTCTGAGGATACCGTTCTGTAGGCCGAAGTAGTTCTTCATGACATCTTCCTTTGAGAAGAAATGAGCATGTTCCTGTATTTTTCGACCTGCAGCACACTCTTCTTCACAGGCGTGGCGTATAGAATGACCGATTGAACAACTCCGTAGAAAAGCCTTCTTTTTTGTCTTCGGAAGTTGCCTCGTCAAACTATGAGAGGCCCGGCCAGTGAAAAGGTGTTTCTGCCTCTCTTCCTAGGACCCCTTTACGATAAAGGCCACAGTATTACTTGCTGCGATTGTCATCCACCTCTCTATGCTTCCAAGGGCTAAGTTTCGCGTTGCTCAAAAGCGAATCCCCAAGACTGGACCTCATCACAAGGACCAGATCATCTGCGAAGGCGGCTGGTTGGCACCCTGGTGGTAGTTGTAGTTCGAGCAGCCCGTCATATAGGACGCTCCATAGAGTTGTTCCAATCATTGAGCCCTGTAACACGCCCACGTCATGGGTATTATGGTGTTTTCGTACTGGAGCGATCTATTGGATAGGTAGTTGACGATGGCTTCAAGCAGGTATCCGCTTATGGCTATATGTCGTAGCTTCAAGATAATGTGGTCCCATTTGGCGGTGTTCAATGCGTTCTATTCATCGATAAGTATTATGCTGGCCCAAGTGTATCCACCTCCGCATGCTCTTGCCAGGACGTGTTCAACGGCATGTTCTGTAGACTTGTTGGTCCTAAAGCCGAACTGTGTGCTGGAAATGCCATCTTCTCGGCCATCTCCAATTCCAGTCTTCCCTTCAGCAGGTACTCGTAAAGTTTTCCAAAGCAATCAATTAGCCATATGGGCCTGCATTTATCTAGTTGGTCTGTAGGATTTCCTTCAGGGATGAGGATTACTCTCGCCCGTTTCCATTTCCTCGGGAAAATGCTCTCTGCTAAAAGGGTATTTAGGATATTCAGGACTCTTGGAGGGGACGATTCAAAGGCTGACCTCACCGCCACGGGAAGAACACCATCTTG
The DNA here is from genome assembly GCA_018342105.1 of Gonioctena quinquepunctata. Lineage (NCBI taxonomy): Eukaryota > Metazoa > Arthropoda > Insecta > Coleoptera > Chrysomelidae > Gonioctena > Gonioctena quinquepunctata. The sequence continues at coordinate 18,382 of JAFIRS010005960.1, read as the reverse complement.
TCCTGGGGCTCTATCGATCTTAATTTTTTTATTGCAATCTCAAGTTCTCCGGCGGTGGAAGACGGTGGGTGCACGGTTCGGCAGTAAATGAAAAATAGGAGCACAACAGAGGGGAAAGAGTTCCTGGATCTTTTCAATTTTGACGGAAGGATGCATATCATGAGAGGTCCTGAGATGTTTCAATCCCCCTGTTACATTGTCATACCCTTGGCCCCAAGGGTATCTTCCAGTTTGTCCCAGAGGAGGTTCCATTGTATTCGTTGCGAGATCATGAATAAATCCCCAATTGCTTCCCTCCGTACTTTACACTCCTCTTCCAGGACGTTTATCTCCACCGGGTCTACTTGTCTATCTCGCGCTCTGATGAGTTGTCTTCTGGACCTACTGCAAAGAGTTCTTTGTTGTGCAATATCGTTATTCCATAAAAGTGGCCGTGGTCTGGGCCTACCATCTGTGCCTCTTATGATGCTTGCATCTTGCGCGGTTCTGACTGTCCTGACGAGTCCTTCAACGTCAGACATTTTCTTTTCCAGACTCTGCATAGTGGCCCTGAATGAATCAACGTCGATATGGGGCTCAGACCGCCACTCCTGTTCGGGCTTTCTGTTGCCAACGTCTATATCGAAGGTAATGTATCGATGCAGACTCATGGATTTTTCAATAGATATGGCCCAAGATTTGATATTCCCAGAAGCGTTGGGTGAAAAAGGTGGTGTCAATTATCGAATTCTGTGACTCCCTGCTGAAGGTTGGAGTATCGCCTCGATTTATATCAACCATGTTCACGGCCTGTGGGACTTCTGCAAAATACATGCCTCTAAGAACTTTATTGGGGAAATTCCATAACACGGATTCAGCGTTAAAGTCACCGGCCACGATTGCCTCCATGTTTGAGTCAAGAAGGGGCTGGAGAAGGTGGGTGATGCAAAAAGTGGGATGTGGCTGGTTTCCCGACAAGATGCAAATGGATAAATACGAGTAGATTTGAAGTATTATCAGGGTTATCATCGGAAGAAATATCAAACCCAGAAATAACATAAAAAAAAATCTGGATCAGTGAAACTCTGATGATAAGGAACGTCTGCGACCGATAGCACTGACTGAATGATAACAGGGTACGGTTGGGTCGGTTCAAAACAAGAGATTTGAAGAGAGGTATTTTTGCCGCAAAAATCTTCTGATCGAATGATACTAGTTAAGGAGTTCGAACTGCAGTGGGAAGTTCAAGTTTTGGTATTGAAAACCTTTGTGGAGGGGGGCGGGCGACTTTGATCTCAGAGGTAAAGAAATATTCCTTTTCAGGAGCATCTGCGAAGCAATGCAGCTAACAAGTTACAGAGTCATCTGAAGTTGAACGGCGTGGAAGTTTGAAATTATTTAGGGATGAAAGTCAGTAATTTATTTTTCCCAGAGACGTAGAATTTCTTGGGGTTTGGTCCCAATTCTATTCCAATTCCTAAGTTTTTTGGATGACATGCTTCATGAACAATGATACTATTGACGAAGAACTGGGTGGGACAAATACGATTTGAGAGTAGAATTTGGTTAGTGTAATTTGAATGGAGAGGTTCGATAACAAAATTTAAAAGGTCTTGCGATGGAGTCCATTGCAAACTTAGAATTTTCAAAGGGTTTGTGCATTCGTTGTCAAAGTGCATTGAATTGGTAGACATATAGGACTCCGGTAGATATGCGATCGAAGCGGAGTGATCGCTGGACCATTGCTGCAATTCGCAATATCCCTTTTTGATAAGAGAGATAAGTTTAAATTGAAAACATGGAGCATTCTCGATGGAAGAGTACGGGCTGCGTGTAGGTGGGTACCATCCTTATCATTAACCAATTGCAAGAGAGTAGGATTCGATAATCAATTAAAATAGATATTTCCCGTTGAAATAGAATATATTGACCCAATTAGGTGAATAATCGGAAATTGAAACGGCAATGCGGCTCCTAATGCGATTGAAAAGAAAATAAATATGAGGAGAGATTTAAAAGAATCTGACAAAAAAAAACGATTTCCCAATATCACGTATACCGCGAAGTCCGGGCAACAACGATACTCTTCAATGGTTTTTCCCCTAGAGATCTCTAGCGGTCTACGCTGCTGCAGATATTATTCATATTTGTGGCGTATATTACTATGAATGAGATAATGTTCTGATTACTTCATATCAGAATTGGAAAATAATATGCGTTACGTGTTTATAGCACGGCGAAAAAAAAATACGTGACTGATATAGTGGTTGAATGAGTGTACACGGAGAGAAAATTGAATAATGATTGCCGATAAATAACTACTATAATTGATCGTCTGTGGATATTATTGGTTTGATTATGGATGTTGAGCTATCAAGAATCATCATCATCTAATGATGATTTATACATGCCATACACAAGAGCGCGTGGATACGAAACATGTTATTGAATTCCATAATTTCACACACATTTCGATTATCGATAAAAGCAGAAGGTTTGATCAAAAGGGAACCAGTAAGTTCAATTGGAGTTAATTTGGTACACGTCAGTGACAATATAGTTCAAAAGCAATTGGAATTATCATCAAGAGAAGATCGGACCAATCCAATGGAAAATTTTCTGAAGAGTAGGAGGGAATCAGATGAGGCAGAATCATTTTACTGGAGGAATTTCAGTTCAACAACTGGAAAGTTCATTTTTACTACTCATTCTGCTTTAAAAAAACCATCATGCGTGCTCCAATAACAATTTAATAGTATTTTCTGCATTCCATAAGGTAGTATATATGAAAATCATATATTTATATTCACAGGAGCGGAATACATACATATATACATCAAAGTTTCGTACAATTTGTCTGTTAATAAACTGTTCATTTCCACAGAAGCTGATTTACTCACAGTAAAGTTTGAAGATGTTAAAATTATTCAAAGTAATCAATGTAGCAACACAATATGTAATATTACAAATATTTCAATTTATAATTGATGTGTAACATATCTCTTATATAGGGTATTTCATTTGAAGGGGAATTTTCACAATTGGGTTAGTTAGTTTCACGTATAGGGTAGGTAAATATCAAGTGGCTACTAGTCGTATATTGTGTCATATCTCGGATAGTGTTATTAACTATTTCTTGTATCTTTTAATAATAACTTTTCTATATTGATTTCATTTCTATACACAATTACGAATTAGAATCAAAATGTTAAATATGTGTTTATGATATTATGATACACTTCACGGTCTCCTGTCAACATCCATTCTTCAACTGTTTTCTCATATTTATGAGAGTTTCTTAGAGTTTTTTAATCATTGGGAAGATAATTATATAGTTTGGAACTTATGTACTGGCAGCTGTGCTGGTCTATAGCTTTATCATATTTGTTCAGGACTGTTTTGAAATCTTTATTCCCAGTGTTTTGACTGTAGTTGATTGGCTGTATTTGTATCTTTTATGTATATTCACCAAAATTCTATATGCGAATAACTGCCTTGTTTCACATGTATTCTACTTCTACATAGGGGGCATCGCTGGGATATCTGATACCTTTGTTAAAAATCATTCTTAGAATCTATTTTTCGAACAACGTGTACTTCATCTAGGTGGTTGTCTGTGACTCCGTCCCAGCCTAAATGCCATACCAAGAATAAAGTTGTATTTCGTGTAAGTAATTTATCAGAATTTTGAAGCGCTTTCGGCTATTATGCCATCATCAGTGCTATACTCGTCAAGTATATACATGAAGATCCAGTGAAAATGATCGACAAACCATTATACAAAACATTAATTGAACAGATACAGACATTGAATGTCCTCATGGAGCTTCTGAACCTATTTACATCTCATTGAAATACTGAACAATCTCATGTGCATAAGGAGCAGAAGTCTACCTGAAGACCATATTTTTCATCCTGTGATGTCTATTTTACCTTTTCAGTTCCATTAACGGTACAAATCGCTATGACATTCGGAGTCCTGTTTCGTAATCATTTTATCACGTATAATGTTGATCCTGCTCTCTATTTCCATCACTAAACCATATCCTGAGCAATTCCTCTGAGCAAAATACATGTTCATTATTCGTGATAGTTTTCAAGCCGTGGTGGAATTCCAATTCTCGAAATTCGATACCCGTTTATTTTCAGTCCAGTTAACTCGGATATGACGACGCTCTGTCACGTACGACGCTGGTCTTTCCCTCTAGTCCTATTATCAGATTCCTTTTCGGCCAAAAGCTCCGTAATCGGACTCGATGCGGACACTTTAATCACGTGTCTTAAGGCGTAATTGATATCTCATATAATTGAAGCTTGTTTACGTTATCTCAGGATAGTTGCAAAACCTAAACATGGGTCCGAGTGTGCTATGTTCCGAAAACTAAATTTCGCCTCCAGGAATAACTGTACTCTGTTGTCAGGGTTACTTTGACTAGGATAGGGCTTTGGGTAACTGGGCTTTTGTGGTTTTATGAATACAAACACAGAAAACACATTTCATGTTGTTTCGCTACAAAGGAAAGGATATGAAATCAGTTGTAACAAGAAAATAACAACTATGCACTTGGTCAGAACTCGCCTGTCCTATTCCGTTACAGATTATTCCATCTTTGAGAATAGAGTGCTTGTGAGAGAAATGCACTGGAATGGGAAAACGATTTAATGATTTTCTCATCACTATTGTTCATTTCGAAATGGAACTTCCAGAAAAAAATTAAAATTTCAATATATATAGATTCAGAATTTGAAAGTTCTTGCAGATGGATTTTTCGGAAAACTTATCCTGCAGTAGGTGAAATCAGAAAAAAAATATCTAATAAGAAGTATCTGCATAATTATCAGTTCGTCACTATACAATTTTCATTTAGAGTTTTTTTTCAGCATGCCCGTGGTTGTTGCACTTCGTCGCAATGTTACCCGTTGTCATTGTCAATGGATTTCCTTAGCAACAATTTTATTGAGTGAGATTTATCACTTTCATTTTCAGTTGTCAAAGCCAGAAGTAAATGGCACCAAGACAATAGAGTGTATCGAAAATAAGCGTTTTGGAAAAAAAGAATAAATTCACCGTAGAGTGAAAAACGGTTTGTTCGGCTATCATCAAAACCAAGTCATCTATATGCCATCAATTCATGAGTGTTCGCAAAGGGAAGGAGTATGGGGCTATTGTGATTTCATTATGCCTTAATGATGGAGAGGGTCATGGAGAATATTGTGACTATTAGGAACATGAATTCCAAAATTGTGCAGAAAAGTATCACATAGAGTTCAATATTTCATTTCAACCCATCAGCGACTCGATATTCCAGAAGGTAAAGAACGGTAGAAATGCGAAGAGGAAAATATTGTACGGTAATATTGATTTGCATGAAAATTTCGTCAGCCTAGGAATTGGGCACATCGAAAGTTTGCTGAAAAAAGCGACCTGGAGAGAAAACAAAGCTTGGAAGTACAAGGCGACATGTTTTCAAGGGAAGAATAAAATTAAAAATGATCTTACGAGAGGAATAAAATGAAATTCCATTCCTTCTGAAAAATGTCCTGGTGGTTCTTAATCACTATCAAATGATGAATGACTGGTGCAGAATGTAGAAGACCTGATATTTGTCCTTTCGGAGTTTCCAAAAAAAATTGCTCGAATGTTAAACAAAAATATATTCCTAAAACACCATTGAATACAGGGATTGTTGATGAACATAATCTTAGAAGACGGCAACTCATCTTTTTGAAACAAAGAATTGTGTTAGATATGGCAAATTAAAAAAAATTAAATATTCCTATTGATCGTCATCTATTTCGTCACTGCCTATAGAAAAAGTTGGTGGAAGAACAACTCATGGTGGCTATTCCAATACGCAACCAATTGAACACAAAACCCAAAAGTTTCGACTCATGGAACCCTATCTCCATTATATATCATTTCAATTTAACGCTGCAAATAGGGTTCCGCGTGACCGCTACGGCATGCGCTAGCTGTCTCTTAAGAGAGTACACTACATACATATTGTTTTGTATAGTATTAAAATATCAATTTAAAAAAATTATGGTTTGTCATTGAAACTTGGAGAAACAAAGTCCAGTTGGAGAAAAAATAACTTAATTTTTCAACAAGTTAGGCATTTGTCAATTAGTTCTTATTTTTTGGACCTCGATTTTCATAAAAAAACGGCATAAATGGTTGAATAATATCTTTAAAAAAATTTCGCTTCCTAGAGCCCTTCCTTATATATATATATATATATATATATATATATATATATATATATATATATATATATATATATATATATATATATATATATATATACTCAACAGGATCACGTTATAAAAGTATTTAAAAGTTGTTTATTTTGCTTATTATAATATTTTGAAGTTACCAAAATATTAAAAATAGAAAAAATTTAGGTAATTTTTTTTATCCATATGTTTTGCTATTGCTATTTTTGCATCAAACGACGGCAGTTATTCACATTCGAAAAAATATTTTAAAAACATTTGTTAATGGATTGTTTATGAAAAAAATATTAGTTTAATACTTCAAAGAAATATATTTTGTCCATTTTGTTGTCTAGAGAATATGATGATTTTATAGAAACAATTTTTTTTTTTCAAAATTTTATTGGCATTCCTCAATAGAATAATGGAAAAATAAAACATATAATTTTTTTTATTGTTCTTTAAGTAACAATTTGTTATAAACAAATTCCAAATCTCATATCTTTTTTCTGAAACTACTAAAAATTACAAAAACAACCATATGCAACAGAGTGTCGTTAAAATGTTAATATCATTTTTGGAAAAATATATAATAAATGTGAAGAAAAATCGACACTGTTGCATATGGTTGTTTTTGTAATTGTTGGTAGTTCCAAAAAAAAATATAATGAGATTTGGAAATTGTTAACTAATAAACAATTACATTTTCAGTGTTTTTTTTTATTTTTCGTTATTCTATTGAAAAATGCCAATTATGATTTTTGAGGAAAGAAAAATTCTCAACTAATCATTTGAATAATGGAAATATGGAAAAAACGGGTTTAAACAATAAGAATTTTGTTTTAAGAAAAATATTGTTTTCAAAAAATCATCATATTCTCTAGACAACAAATTGACAATAATATAAAAAATTTATGAACAAATGTTAAAAAAAAATTCCAAAGTTATTGAATGTCTCTGATGCAAAAACAGCAATAGCTAAACATATGGATAGAAAAAAGTTTAACAATGTTTTTTTAATTTTAATTTTTTGTTACATTTCAAAAATTATAATAAACAAAATGAAAAACTTAAAAGAAAATTATAACGTGATCTTGTTGAGTATATATGTGAAGAGGGGTATTGTTAAGGACTAATTAACAAATGCCTAACTTGCTGAAAAATAAATCTATTTTTTTTCCATTGAGACCTTCTTCTTTCAAGTGTCAGAAACACACCAAACTTTATTTAAATTTTTAAATTGATATTTAATACTCTTTTGGTTTTTGCATGAACGTAGGAAAAATATTGTATACAACTCGTGCAAAAAGTAATTATTGCACTCGACGTGAAGTTGTCCAACGAGGCTGCCACTTATTGCATACATAACTATTATGTGCTGTACTCTCTTTAGAGACGGCGTTTATGCCATAGCGGTCACGCGGAGCCCCATTTTCAGAGTTAAATTGAAATTATAAATAATAGAGTTCCGGAAGTAAGAGATTTCCTCTTCTTTAAGAGAGAGGATTATTGCTATTATTTATAGTTTTTGAGCTATTCCAAGAAAAACTGAACGCCTTTTTTTGTTTTTGTTTTTTGTTAATTACAATTGCAATTTTGGTCATAAAAAAAAACAGAAAAATTCTTTTTCAGAATTGCATCCCGAATCGAATGAGCTATTGCTCATATTTTTTGGAGACTTGGAACTATTTTTCGCAGGAATCTCATTTCTAGACTAGCCTACGTGCTTTAATCCACCGCTCACTTCCAGAAATGATTTTTCACAGAGAAAATTTTAACATGTCAAGATTTCATTCTACCACAATTACTCATATGGAACTGGATCAAGGAAAATTTTCAGCATGTTCAGCAAAAATATCTATAGATATAATCCCAATAACCCGCAGTGTCGACACTTTCCTAGCAGACCTCAACCACATATTATTCTCATGACGAAATCACAGGAAACTTGGATCAAATATCATAAATGACTGTTTCTCCATGAACATGGAAATTCAAACCCATATCACCTTGTTAGGCACATTAAAAATTCCCTTTTTAAAAAAATTATGAAAAAAGTAAATTATCGAAAAATATTTGGCATGGTCCACAATGTACTCAGAATATAAAAAAAGTTCGATCAATTCCACTTCAATGTTTTAATTTATATATATATATATATATATATATATATATATATATATATATATATATATATATATATATATATATATATATATATATATAACGTGAAGTGGGGTATGTCTCATAAATGAGCCTTGTGGAACTCCAACCTGAACTTAAAATGGAAACCCCAATGTTTCTAGTGATCAATTCACGTTTCTTATTTTGTCACGCAAATTCTGTTCAGTTGATTGAATATGACTTCAACCAATTATTGGTTATATCTCAATGTCTTTGATATTGAAGCTTATTCAGTTATAAACTATGGCGCAAGCAATCAAAAGTGGTTTATCAATGCGAATCAGTTGCAAGAGTCGAGAAATACTCAACAATAATAAAATAATCCAATAATTATACAAATCATTTTCTTATTTTCATCTAGTTATGTTTTGAAGGAACCAGGACAATTTGCCGTTATTGAGGAAGAATCGACTATATAACTGAGCGGTTCAGCAGATATATTAATTAATTGAGGAAAATACCTACTCACCTGAGATTTTTGAGGAGCATCCCTGAGTGCTTAAAATCATTTTCAGCGAAAAACTATTCTAAAATAATGCCCAAAGCTACGGAGAGCCTGGATAACTGATAAGGAACAATATCAGGATTTCAAAGGTGGAGTGAACTGAAGGAGTAATCAAAACTCCATCCTTCTGTGGATGAAATATTAATTCGAAATAATTCTATTTAGTCGTGTAAAGGGGTTTCTTGCCTTATTATCAAACTTTGGCGCTTTTCACTATTCTCGGTTTTCCTCGGGCGCCACCTTTAGCTTTATAGTGGAAAAGGCCACTTTTGCTACGGGCAGTCTCAGTGAAGAAAGATACTCCAGGGGTCAATATAGTCGTGACACTGTAACAGGGCCAGCAAGGCAGGCTTTAATTGCCTTTAACTGGGTTGCGAACCTGGGTGGCGACTGCGCACTTGATGTTTAAATTCTACTCAGAATAGTCACTGAAAGAATACTAAAAACAGGATAAACAGGTATATTAATAATCTTGAAATACAGTAGGGGCGGCTGACGGCGGCCTCAAGTTATCACAACAAATAAACACAGGGCAAGCACGGAGCGGAAAGCGTGTTTGCAAGCAAGCGGGTAAACTTAACAAAACAAAAGCTCTTGCGGTGGGGGGTATCGTACGGACTCGTATGCAGAAATTACCAGCGCAGCTTTGAAATGCATATGTGCCTCTTACGGCTTTGATTCGATCATGCGCACATCGCATCGGTGGTACTTACAAAACATTTCCTGATATCTTTTACCTGACACAACATATTTACCATTCCTCCGATCCTACTCCTCCGGCAAAGCTCGGGACGGTCGTGGACTGCTCCGGTCCTTGGCTCTCACTCTGGATACTATTCGGACGCGTGACTGCTTCTGCTGGGCTTGGCAAGCTACTGAATCTTTGAAATATGTCGAAACGGAACTACGGCCAGCTTCTCCCTCTTTTCCGAATACCTCCCGATCGACTTATATGCCGCGCCGTTTTGTGGACTCTGTCGCTTGCGATACAAATTTACTTTCACAGAATAATTACCCAGCTTGTAAAATCCTTCGTGCTGTGCGTGCGTGCGTCTCTTGTCTCGACTCAACTGTACTCTCGGGCGTCTGACGGAAAACTCCACGTGTTCCGTTCAATCCTCGTGGAGTTCTCCTAAGTGGGAATTTCGTGGCGTGACGTCAGCTCGGTATCGTATGCTCTGGGTTCGACTGGACTGCTGGCTCGGGCTTCTATCGGAGGACTGACATGTCTTGTCGGCGTTTGAATATCGCCCAGCTTCGTTTGTTGAGAATGTTTTTTTGAGAGACGATAGCCGGCGCAGGTGATAATCGTGCGTGCTATATCAGCTACGCCTGGCGTGAATCGTGTGGTTTCCGGAAGGCGTTTAGTCGGTTTTATTAGGATATATGTAATCCACGGATTTATCACGAACACGAATGGCATTTCTAGACCTATTATTAGTGTCAAGCGGAGTTTAATTCCTCACAGGGAGCTTTTGTCTGATAAATATAGCAGGAAAATAGTAACTTCGTTACACACCCTTTCTACTTCGGGGAAAAAGAAAAAAAACCTTTTTTTTTCTTTTCAACATGCGTTTGTAGGTCATAGGGACCTGGAAACCAACTCGTTTTGCTGTGAACATTCTCAAAACTTAGACGGCTAGCAACCTTATGTTCTAACAAAAAAAAAACAGTATAACAGTATAGCCCGCCAGGTGCCTACCCCCCTAATAGTCGAACCCTTTATTCGGGGTAGGTCCACCTGATACATAAATTACGGAATAAAATAAACTTAGATGTGGACCTCAAATTATTCCAAATGAAAAACAAAATAAACTCTTGCCTGGTTGCCGGAGAGCAACAAACAGGACTACTGTGTACAATGATCATTGTACAACAAGAAAACATTACCAGTCAAAAAAAAAATTAAATTAGAAAGAATAGTCATACCACAATAATAAAGTAAAAAAAAATCTTCCTAGATTGGATGCTGGCATCCGCATCCTGATCCTACGGGTCTGCCTACGGCATCAATGGGTGCTGAACATCCGCATCGGGGACATGCGGGTCAGGATACCGTTGACTTCGGGGCCCGGGGCGTCGTTCTTCTTGTGCTGGTCTCCTTGGGGCTGGTCTCCTCTGGGCGGCTGGGTCAGAACAGTGGCATTCCCCGAGAGGCATCCTTCGCCACTCGGGAAAAGGGCCGGGGCCGTTTTCGTTGGTACACTCTGCGTGTGGGCCCTGGTTGACCACAGCACCAGCACAGATCCCTATTGACGGGTAGGTATACAGTCAGAGGGGGTTCCGGAGCTGCTGGGGCGGCGGCTGCTTGTCCTTGTCTTCGAGGGGCGGCTTGGTCGGTCCAGAAGGTGTTGATGAACGGCAACGGGTACGCATTCTTCATGGAGACGGAATTGACTTTCTGGAATTCGCTGCAGAACCTCGGCTGGTCAACTTTCTTTCGCACGATGACTACTGGCGAGCTCCACGGGCTCTCGGAGGGTTCTACGATGTTCTCCTGTGGCATTCTGTCAGCTTCGGGATTGAATACTTCCCGCATCCTGGGATTCTGGGGTCGGTATCGCTGCTTTATTGGCTCTGGATTTAGGAGACGGATCCTATGTTCTACCGGCGGCGTTACCCCATGAATGTCCTCGAATGGGCGTAATTCGTCCTGTTGGAAGTCTTGCAAGTGGTCCTTTTCCCCTGGAAAGTGTCAGGCCGGACTTGGCTCAATAACTCCAATTGAAAGCATGGTACGGGCCGAGCTTCCTGCAATGGATTGGTTCTTTACCAAGATTTGGCCACTTCCTAGGTCGAGTCCAAATTGCCTTTTCCTCAAATGTCCATTCCTAGGACCATATCGGATGGACAGGCCACCAGGGTCCAAAGAGTCCTCGAAGCGGTGTTCTCCAACCCGGATCTCCACGGATACGTTGTGGGACGGTAACTATTTTTCCATTCGCCAGTCGGCGGAACTCGTGGGAGTTGGAGTTTTCGGTACTCCTAACAGATTCCACTGCCTGGCTATCCTGTCGCCGACATGGGAGATTACGGCACCTGTATCAATCAGCGCTTTGGCGGTGCCACCGGGAATCTTGACGGAAAGATGCGGTCGGTGGTCGGCGGTAGCGATGTTGGCGGTGGGTGAGGCGTCATGGGGGCGGTGCTGCACTTGCTTCAAGTCGTGGCAGCGCCCTAATGGTTTTCCGGCCGTGGGCATGGGCAATCACGAGACATCACTCCGTCTCGCCTGCATGGGAGCAGAATATCCTTTTGGGGCTGACTGGCATTGGTTTCCTGAAATGCCCGTCTTGCCCGCATCGCTAACACCTCGGTTTCCCTTCGATGGGCGGCGGTTGACTGGGCTGCCTTGGCTCATGACTGGCTGGGCTACTGGACCCTAGGGGTGGTGTGGCTAGTTTGGTTAAGCCAGTGACCACTGGTGGGCTGTTGGGTCCTGTATGGTGCCAAAGCGGCGCTGGAGTCGTCCTCTGAGCTTGTTCATCTCTGCTCGCAAAAGCTCGTACTCTCTAGCAGCTTTGGCAAATTCCTGCACGTTGTTGGAGTCTGTCCTCCTGATTTCTCGCCGGAATTCTGGGTGGAGGTTGCGGTATAGCCAGTTCAACTCCTGGTCTAGCGGCGAATCAGCGTCTGCAGGTCGGTGATGTAGGCTGCCGTACTTTCTCTCAGGCTGTGTGTCCTCCTGCTGATAGCCGCTTCCAGGTCAATTCGGTAGTTGACGGGGAAGAAGAAGTCCTGAAAGACGGTGCAAAAGCCTTCCCATCTCGGCCAGCATGCCCGGTTGTTTCTGAACTAGAGGGCCGGCATCCCTTCCAGTAACTCTGGCATAGCTTGAGGAGGCGGTCTGCGGTGATGCCTTGGGACCCGAATCTCCTCCAACTCTCGAGGAAGGCGGCGGGGTCGTTGGTCCCATTACGGGTCACTGTCCAGTCCTTTACTCTCCATGGTGCCATCTCTACACTCGTGGTAGGCGGCAGTGTGGCCTGTGCTACCACTAGGGTCCCTGTGTGCACGTTGCTCATGATTGGGGTTCCAGTGCTCGTCCCCTGTGATTGTGGGTAATACTGGCGGCGGTGCGGGTTGTCGTGGTAACTCCTGTGGTCGTCGGGGAACGGAAACGGGTTGGGACGGTCGGTGCGGGTGATGCTGCTCTGTCCTTCCGAAGAAATTTTATGACCCCTCCTTCGCTTCTTGTCGACGGTGCCGGTTGATCAGCGAAACAAAGCGGGCTCGGTGTCTAGCTCCTCTTTCCGTAGTTGATATACCCATCCGACGCGGGTGTCGTTGGGTCGCCTCCTACACCTAGACTCAGCGGTAGTGGGCATCCGGGGGGGCCTGTGGTGGTCACTGGCAGGCGATGGGCTTCCTAGTCCTGTCGGCATCTTTAGGCGAATACTGAACTCGTACGTCTTACTTGTCTCACAGTCGAAACTCAACTTCTTCAGCTTGCACGTCTTTGGTTCACAGTCGGCACTCAACTCCTGATCTGGTGCTCGTATCTTGAGAACCGTACCTCCTATTGACGAACGGGTGGCAGGGAGCGCTTCTGCGCACTCGATAATTCGTTAAGGAGGTATCGCACGGGCGCCTGGCTCTCTTCTGAGCCGAGTTTGACAATCGGTCAAAAATGACAGGTCGGTAGCCTTCAACGGATTTCGGTTCTTAAACACCCTGTGAAACTAGCTTCACGGATTTCCAACTGTCCTTGTCGTACGAGCTTGCTTTCTCTCTCTCCACCCACGTATCTCGTGAATGGTTAACCTGAAAAGGAAACGGATGACGGTAATCGGTTCTACACCCCCGGAAACCTATTAAACGAGGGGTCACTCGGCATATTGACTCTCTTTTGAGTCGAAGTTGACATCTGTCAAAAATGACAGGTCTCGGTATACTATATAAACGGTCCCTGCTCGGGCGCCAATTTGTAGAGGGGTTTCTTCCCCTATTATCAAACTTTGGCGCTTTTCACTATTCTCGGTTTTCCTCGGGCGCCACCTTCAGCTTTATAGTGGAAAAGGCCACTTTTGCTCCAGCAGTCTCAGTGAAGAAAGATACCCGGGGTCAATATATCGTGACACTGTAACAGGGCCAGTAAGGCAGGCTTTAATTGCCTTTAACTGGGTTTAGGAACCTGGGGCGGACTCGCACTAGATGTTTAAATTCCACTCCAGAATAGTCAATGAAAGAATACCAGAAACAGGGGTAAACAGGTATATTATTAATCTTGAAATACAGTAAGGGCGGTTGACGGCGGCCTCAAGTTATCACAACAAATAAAAAACAGGGCAAGCACGAAGCGGGAAGCGTGTTTTCGCAAAGGGTAAACTTAACAAACAAGAGCTCTTTGCGGTGGGGGTATCGTACGGACTCGTATGCAGAAATTACCAGCGCAGCTTTGAAATGCATATTGCCTTTACGGCTTTGGTTCGATCATGCGCACATCGCATCGGTGGTACTTACAAACATTTCCCGATATCTTTACCTGACACAACATATTTACCATTCCTCCGATCCTACCCTCCGGCAAAGCTCGGGACGGTCGGGACTGCTTCGGTCCTTGGCTCTCACTCTGATACTATTCGACGCGTGACTGCTTCTGCTGGGTTCGCTACTGAATCTTTGAAGTATGTCGCAACGGCCGGCTTCTCCCTCTTTTCCGAATACCTCCCGATCGACTTATATGCGCACGCCGTTCTGTGGACTCTGTCGCTTGCGATACGAATTATACTTTCACAGAATGATTACCCAGCTTGTAAAATCCTTTGTGCTGTGACGTCAGCTCGGTGCGTGCGTCTTTGTCTCGACTCAACTGTACTCTCGGGCGTCTGACGGAAAACTCCACGTGTTCCGTTCAATCCTCGTGGAATTCTCCTAACTGGGAATCTCGTGGCGTGACGTCAGCTCGGTATCGTATGCTCTGGGTTCGACTGGACTGCTGGCTCGGGCTTCTATCGGAGGACTGACATGTCTTGTCGGCGTTTGAATATCGCAGCTTGCTTGTTGAGAATGTTTTCTCGAGAGACGATAGCCGGCGCAGGTGATACTCGTGCGTGCTATGTCAGCTACGCCTGGCGTGAATCGCGTGGTTTCCGGTAGGCATTTAGTCTGTTTTATTAGGATATATGTAATCCACGGATTTATCACGAACACGAATGGCATTTCTAGACCTTTTATTAGTGTCAAGCGGAGTTTAATTCCTAACAGGGAGCTTTTGTCTAATAAATATAGCGGAAAAATAGTAACTTCGTTACAGTCGATATGATTATGGAAAAAAACTCGGTAATAATTTTGATGTTCTACATATACGGGGTAAAATTCACCGATTTGACGAATACCCTGAAAAACTAGTGGTTTTTCTACTCAAAAAGCAGTACATATCAGAATGATAATAATGATGAAGTCTCCTAGAGTAAAACACTCCGGAAGCAAAATACCTCTCCATTCGGATTTCCGGGCGAGAGGTACTCGAGGGGACTCAACATTAAAGATTAATTTTTGCAACATCCGCGGACTCAACAAGAACATCAATGACGTCCACCATCACCTACAGACGAAAAAACCGGATATTCTGGCTCTAACAGAAACACGAGTAAACTCGTCCACCAACAAGGTCCATATGCTTTGTCCTGGTTACGAACTCCATTCTCGATTCAGGTTCAAAGGTGGAGTCTGCCTTTACGCTAAGGCTAACCTTTCATGCCAGCGTGAAGAGAGTTTGGAACCGAAAGACTTTGATGTGATGTGATTCAAGCTATCTGATACCAAACTGACTAAGTTCTTATGCTGCCTTTACCTATCACCTAATGAACCATCATATAACGACCTCTTTGAGTTTTTATCACTCAAACTGGACTACATTCAGGAGAACCATCCAACAGCTGAAACCATAATCATGGGGGACTTTAATGTACATAACGCTGCCTGGCTCAAATTCTCTAACAAAACAGATGATGCGGGTCGTCAAGCCGAGGCCTTCGCCATCATTCATGGTCTAGAACAACTGGTCGAGTTACCAACCCGCATCCCTGATGTCAACAACCAGTCTGCCAATACACTAGATCTTTTCCTCACCACCAATCCTGACCCGTATAGAATAGAAGTTTGTGCCCCAATTTGGAAACTCTGATCACACTCATCTCCACAACATGCTCTTTCCATTTACCATCGAGCTTGCACAATACCACCCCGTCCCCATGTGGTATACAATTCGGCTGACTGGGAAGGTCTTCGTATGTTTTTCTCAGCGTTTCCATGGAAGAGAGTTTGTTTCTCTTCAGTAGATCCAACACGATGTGCTGAGACAATTTCTGAAATCATCATGTTGGGAATGCAAACTTACATACCGAATACCGAGAGAAGAACATCATCCGATAAGACCTGGTTCAACAGAAACTGCTCTAGAGCTGTGGCTTCCAAACAGGCAGCATAACATCGATGGCTAAAAAATCCGGGCCCTGAGACCAGAGCAGCATATGTCGAGGCTAGAGGCATATGCAAAGAGACAATAGAATGCTCAAAAGATGCCCACAATGCCAAAATAAGATCAAACTTGCTGAATGTCCTAACGGATCCCGTTCATTTTGGTCTTTCGCCAAAGCTGTGGGAAGAAACTTCACTTCCATCTCATTTCCTCCTCTACCCACAGAAGATGGAACACTAGCAACGACTGCCCAGGAAAAAAGCCAATATCTTTGCGCACCCTATTTGCTGGAAATTCCACTCTGGATTCATCGGGGAAACAACCCCCGAACATTACACCTATTGACAGTCACATGCCCGAAATCACCTTTCGCCAACGTACTATCAGAAAGATTTTGCTGGGTCTCAACACCAACAAAGCCTGTGGATCTGACGGAATCCCGCCGATTGTTCTCAAGAAATGTGCCCCTGAACTAACACCTGTTCTTTGCAAGTTGTTCAACCACTCTACAATTTGGGGGTATTTCCGTCCAATTGAAAATTGCAAGAGTACAGCCAGTCCCTAAAAAGGCAAAAGGCCCTACCTAGCAACTACAGACCTATCGCACTGCTATCTATTATTTCAAAGGTCATGGAAAACCATCAACATCGAGCTCATGAAATATCTGGAAGACTCAGGAATTGTCAACGATAGGCACATGGCTTCCGCCATCAGAGATCAACTGGTGACCTGCTCGCTTACGTCTCACATTATATGGCAGCTATCTATTGAAAACTATGGAGAAACTTTAGCTGTGGCATTAGATATCTCCAAGGCGTTCGATCGAGTTTGGCACCAGGGACTCCTCGCCAAGCTTACGTCTTATGGCTTGCCCCCTCAGCTGTGTTTTCTGCTTGCTAAGTTCCTCTCAAACAGTCTCTCCATGTAGTGGTCGATGGAGTTTCATCTGACACTCTACTCATAAATGCTGGTGTTCCGCAAGGATCTATTCTCGCACCAACACTATTTCTACTTCACATCAACGACCTGTTGAAAGCAACTTCATGTCCAGTACACAGCTTTGCTGATGATAGTACCCTCCATACCGCTTTTCTTCCAGGACCCCTATATCAGCCCGTGAAACCAGAAATGAACGAGGAAGAAATGTTAATAATACAAATATGAACTTAGCAACAATTCTCGGAGTGGGGATCTAATAACTTGGTAGAATTAATGCAAATAAAAACTAGCATGTCTTTTCTCTAGAAAAGCCATCTCACTGGCCTAAATAACTTTGTCAGGAGAACCATACCACTGAAGTCATCCATATCGATGCTTGGTTTACTATCAGCAATAACCTTTCCTGGGGAAATCACGTGAGGTCCATTGCCAAAAAATGCATACCAAAACTTGGTTTTTTTTTTCGTGCCAAGAGCATTCCACCCCACTCAGCTGCTTATGATCTATAAGGCACAGATCCGACCTTGTCCTGAATACTGTTCGATATTTGGGGGGGCACCTAAACATATCCTGAGGCTATTGGATTCGTCCAAAAAGGGATTGTCCTGTCGGTGATGCCTCGCTTTCAAACTCGCTCACTTGTCCGGAACACCGTAGAAAAAATTGGATTTGTTCTATTTTTTTAGATATTTTCATGGGCGATGCCTTCTGAAATATCAACAATCGTTCCTGTTTGGCAGTCTCTTCGAGACTAACCCGCCCAAATTCAGTCATCACACCCCTTCGTGGTCACTTTTGGAGACCCAGAACATACTTTCCAAAGACCTGTTATCCAACGAACAGCGAGGCTTTGGGAAATTCCGGAGGGTTGAGGCAACAACCCGAAAATTTCCCCCCCCTTTTTCCCCACGATCTTCTCTAAATATTACAGGATATCCCTTTTCGTGGGAACCAGAACATAAAAAAAAAAAAATATCCGAAACAAAACTGAAAGTTACATTTTTCTGCTAATTTAAAAAAAAATCTGCAAAACACGTGTAATATAAATGCTGCTTCAAAATATCATCTCAGGATGAAATGTATCTCAATCCCACCCCATGACTATTTCACACATAACTGATATATAAAAGTCTTTC
>JAFIRS010005959.1:0-45668 GCA_018342105.1 Gonioctena quinquepunctata | reverse complement strand
TTACGAACAATATATTGTAACATTCTATGAGATTTTTGACCTTCCAAAATCTCAAAACAAAATTAAATGGACCAGGGAATCCATACAAGTGTAGAAGGACAATACATTACTTTGCCTCTACTGCGTACACCAAATTATTTTTCACGAACGGAAAAATATTCAATTTCATTAACTAGTCGTATTCTAAGTTTTGCCTATCACAAAACATTTTTAAATTAAAGAATTCTTATACACTCTTCGGGGACTGTATCCGTTCCCCGTTTTCAAAGATCTTTTGAATATGGATGAAATTTGTCAGTTCTCGCTCTATTTCCTTGCAATGTTTTTCGATCGTAATCTTTTTTGACTAATGTCAAAAGAGTTCTCTCAAAGGGATGATGAGACATTGTCTTGTTTATTGTTCCCATAACAAGGAAACTTCATGGGAGCCACTGAGTTTATTCAAAATCGAGTAGATGAAATGTATTATTGTATCTTATTGTATCTTATTTTTGTTGTCTTACATTAGTGAATAAACTTATTGGAACGAAGTTCCTTATCGCGCGTTGCGAAAGGGGGCTAGACGGAATAAATTAAGACCAAAAGTTGTAACGACACTTTCTGCTGTAGTTGTAAGCCGTGCGGCGTGCGCATGTTTCTCTGTCTGTCTCTCTCTCTCTCTCTCTCTCATAGAAAGCGAGCCAGTTATTTTCGTTTCGTCTTTCTATTTCGCATTGAACAGTGTGGTGTCGCGACGATTATTTTTGTTGAGTGTATACAGGTTTTTTGTACATAATAAATAATAAAAAATAATAACAATAATGAATCCTGACAGTGTTTCTGCACAAGTTCCGGATATTGCTGATGGAGTTAGGTAAGTAGAGATTTTATACCGACAATAATAAATGCTTATGTATTTTTAGCAAGTACGCATTATAACCTCTCTTTACTATTGTGCTAACCAAGTCATATGCGTTATAATCTCTCCATTATTGTGTGTTTAGCAAGTGTACGCGTCATAACTTTAATAAATTTAAAAGCAAATTATATTTTAATATTACAATATCAATGCGTATGTACTAAAATTGAGCCTACTGATTAAGTTTATATTACATTATATTTGTTAATAATAAAAAAAATATTATTATAACTTAAAATGATTTTTTTTATTACAATTCCTTCACTAATTAATCGAAAGGAACTTCGTTCCATCCGGGTGTCCCTTGACACCTCTCAACTTTTTTTTAAATTATTATTTGATATATGGAGTTTTGTCCGGATAATGTATTTAATCCATTATCGTTCTGCCAAATGCAAGAACTTCCAGTGAGGGTATCCACGTGTGATCCATATTAAAGAATTTGTTGATAACAGTTTTAACCAGTTAGTAGAATAAAAGCGGAATCTTTTAGTTTTCTCCTCTTGTTATGATATTATTTGTCTACCATGTGGTCGCCATTGGATTTCAAAACAAATTCTGATAATTTTGAACCCGTGATCTGTCGATTCTTAATATAATCTCGATGTTCGTCCCGGCGCATTTTTAACGGTCTCGATGTCTCACCTGTATAACTTTTGGCACAAGAACAGGGAATATTGTATATACAATGTTTTGATATTTCTTCTGGTTTTGTTTCAGAAAGAATCGATGTTAATGTGTTGTTCTTACAACAAGTTACTGACTAATTGAATATTTTTTTCCGTTCAAATAATTTCTTGCTCTTCTACACTTGACTAGAATATATGCTTATTGTTGCTAAGAGTTATCTCTTGTTAACAAACACAATGTCATACAGTAAGTTTATGGATAATAACAAAGTGAGACATTAACTTATTGTAAATAGATACGTTTTCACAATAACATTAATAAAATGTAATATAATATTATAAAAGAACATTTGAGTCAAGTCTAAGGTAATTAATAAATAATACAGATTAAACAAATAATATAAATTAAGAACATTCGACTCAAGTCTGAGGTAATTAATAAATAATATAGATCTAAACATATAATATAATTTAAGTATCGATAAAAGATACTTATAAACTGTGATATCACAGTGTGTCATTAAAGTAATCTTGTAGATTATAGTGGGCTTTAACACTCAATATGCTTCTTTTTTTTCTAATAGTTTTAGCGTTGTTGTTTCTTTAATTTCTAGCGTGAGTTTATTGTACATCTTAATTCCATTATATATAAGTGAGTTATGTGTCAAAGTTGAATTGGGTATTGGAAGCCTGAGTTGGTTCGCTTGACGGGTTGAATATGCAGTGTTTGTGATTTCATAATTTGCTCTGTTCTTGTGGATTATGGCCACTGTTTCCATTATATATATTGAAATGACTGTTAGTATTTAATGCCCAAGAAAGAGGGGTTTACATGGATCTTGCCCCTTGGCTTGACAAAGATGTCTGATGGCTCTTTTCAGTATAGATTCCTTGATCCATTTAATTTTGTTTTCAGACTGTAGAAGGATATAATCCCAAAAAAATTCAATAATGAATATTTCTCCACAGGAAATAAGCTTCAAACTAATCACTGATATATTTTTATGATTCGACGGACTTTAGAAAATGTAAAGTTTTCACACGGTACATATTTTTTAGATAACACTTATGTGATTCCTAATTGTAATTATCTCCATTATCGGTATTTATAAAAAACTTTCTTAACCGATCATTATTGATTTGTTGAAAATATGAACAGGATGTTCATAAAATCAGATGTGGAATCATCTGCGACTGAAAGATAAACTTTAGTCACTATCTTCCATCGTCAAGATAACCTCTTGTGGGGTATTCATGTTGAAAAGGGAAACAGTCTCAATTGAATATTGATAGGAAGATTTTTCTGTGAATTGAAAAATCCACGATGAAAATGAAGTTATTGTTTGTGAATGTCTAACAGAAAACAACTACTTCCCCGTTTAAAGCCACGCTGGACATTGAACTACATCTGATAGATATTCTGTAAAGACCCTAACTCAAAAGAAAAAATCTGAAATTAAAAATTTGCTTTTTGATTCAGATAGTTATTTGATTTTCTATTCCAGTCTTAATTAAGAACTCATGAAGATGAATGAGGCAAAGAAGAATGTTTTCCAAAAAAGAGTACTCACCAGAAATCATTCGTAACATTGCATCGCATTCACTAGGTCTTCAATACATTTTTGTCGACGAAAATCTATTTCACGCTTCCACGATCATCAGGAAGACCGGAAGAAATGGGAAACACATTTTCAAGAAGCAATCTCACTTTGCAAAGATGGAAAAAGAATCATTTCTTTTGGAGAGACACTTCGTTTCATTCAATTGAGAATGTTTCCCTTTTCAACGATCATTATTATTCTGAAACATGAACTACACAAATTTTCATGCAGGTAAATGTACTTAAAGCTACAAAAATTGAAATTCAATTGGTAAATTTGTAGTTTTATTTCGTTTACCGAAAGAAATCTGTTCACACAATATCTTGGTGTAAGTTGAATAAAAAAAAACCGATGGCGCGGCATATTTTGGTATAAACCTTGAATTCTATGATAAAAAGTTGGAGGAGCATTCAAATCTTCCTAAACGTTTCCTAATATTTTTATGTAATCTGATTCGAATCGAAACGAAAGACGTGTAACACTTCTGAAAATACAAAAGTTCACTCAACTATTGATCAAAAGGACACAACGATATAGACAGTACACAGAAAAAAAAATGTATTTGAATGAAACAAATATAAGTGGCGTATATTCACGACAAAATATAATCTCAAAATAAGTAAAAATTATTTCTTGGTTTTGGATCAAATTTAAAGTTTCAATCAACTGAAACTCATTTGCATGAAGCAAATGACTTATTCGACCAACTCTATTCATAACTCGTTTCGGCAGATATGTTGTTTCATCCATGTAATTATTTCGTTGACTCGAATAATCAGATCAACAAAATTTGCTGATTGCTTTAACAAAAATATCAATTCATTGAGTTGGATATTGTTTCAATAGGTGAACATATATTCAAATCAAAGAAATGCATGGCATTGCGAAATCCATTTTGTCACTGCAATATAATGATTCCATCAATCGAATACACTTGTGTGTTGGATTGAATTTTATTTAGTCGGGTCAAGCCAATAAGAGTGACCAAATAAATTTGGTTGAATTAACAAATCCTTATTTTCCGTGTACTTATTGGGTTTCAATCTCAATATCTCTTCGAAAAATACCAACTCGAAAAGTACTGAATAAATTCATTTCTAGCCAAACTATCCATTTCTGAGGAATTTCCTGAAACACGTCGATTTTTAATCTCAACTTGCCACATTTATAAGGAAAATTAAATATACAGGGTGATCCACGTTTGACTAATGACGTCCGCGACAATTTTTTCAATTGGAATACCCTATATATTATTCAATTTTTGGAATCTCCCTAGAAAGCTGATTTCAAAAATGTATCACACACAGTGCGTCCGTTAAATTCAGTGCTCTCGTAAAGTATTGGATAAATTCGTAAAAAATAAAAGGAATATTTTTTGGAAAGAATGCTCGAAGCTGTCGAATTTTATTTTCATATGGGCATTCTTTCAAATTCAATTAAAACATATAGAATGATTCGTGTAGGAGAAATGACGTCATCGGTATTTTTTTAATGGCAACTCCATTTTTTATCACGGAATGCGAAGAGTATGGGTGAAATGAAAATAAAATAAGAATAAAAACTTGAGAGGTGTCAAGGGACACCCGGATGGAACGAAGTTCCTTTCGATTAATTAGTGAAGGAATTGTAATGAAATTTTATTTTTTTAAAGTTATAATAATATTTATATATATATATATATATATATATATATATATCACTCTGTCTGTCTATTTTTCGTACACGTCATAGATGCGCGGGACTTTGTAAACACAACAGAGTGTATATATATATATATATATATATATATATATATATATATATATATATATACTCTCTCGACTTCGTAAACACAACAGCGTATAGGTTAGAACACGCACGGCTTGCTAAATACATACGCATTGATATTGTAATATTAAAATATAATTTGCTTTTAAATTTATTGAAGTTATGACGCGTACACTTGCTAAACACACAATAATGGAGAGATTATAACGCGTATGACTTGGTTAGCACAATAGTAAAGAGAGGTTATAATGCGTACTTGCTAAAAATACATAAGCATTTATTATTGTCTGTATATAAAATCTCTACTTTCCTAACTCCATCAGCAATATCCGGAACTTGTGCAGAACCACTGTCAGGATTCATTATTATTATTTTTTATTATTTATTATGTACAAAAAACCTGTATACACTCAACAAAAATAATCGTCGCGACACCACACTGTTCAATGTGAAATAGAAAGACGAAACGAAAATAACTGGCTTGCTTTCTATGAGAGAGAGAGAGAGACAGACAGAGAAACACGCGCACGCCGCACGGCTTATAACCATAGCGAAAGTCTCGTTACAACTTTTGGTCTTAATTTATTCCGTCTAGCCCTCTTTCGCAACGCGCGATAAGGAACTACGTTCCAAAAACCATTTTGAAATATGAAAATACTAAATTTAATGGCAACGATAGCTTCAAACAACGATCAAATTAAATGTTCAAATTGTGCACCGTTTGCTATCTGACAGTAGTCAAGACGATGAATAAATTCTTTTTGAACATTAACAATAACTCAGGAGGTATACATTGTATCTCGCGACAAATTTTTCTGAATTCTCCGGCCTATTAACATACACTTCACTCTTTAAGTATTCCCACAAGAAGTAATCAAGTGGTTTCAAATCTGGAGATCTAGCTGGCCACTCAATCGGTCCCCTTCTCCCCATCCAACGATTCGGAAACACCACATCTAAAGAGTCGCCGACAGCTGCTGTATAATGGGGAGTTGCACCATCTTGTTGGAAGAATAAATCAGTTCTCGGAAGATCAGGTTCCTCTAGATCTGGACACAAAGCTATTAGTGCAGGAATAAGGTCGAATCGAAGAAAATCCAAATATATTGCACCAGTCAGGTTCAAAGAAATAGGGACCCAGAATTCTTCCGTCGACTTTGCCACACCATACATTAACTTTCTGTGGATTTTGAGTGTGATACTCCATCATCCATCGGGGATTTTCAAGAACCCAATAACGGCAATTTTGCCTATTGTCGTGGCCGTTCAAAACAAATGTTTTTTTCAAAATTATTATCATTATTGCAAAGCTGTTGCAGTTGTTCGCAGAATTGATTTCGCCGATCAAAGTCGTCTTCATTCAGCTCATGGATGAGGCGTACGTTATAAGGATGGTGCTTTGCTTTTCTCAGAATTTTGTGGATTGTAGACGCTTCCATATTGAAATCAGAAGCCAATTAGTTGGTTGAGTGTTGTGTGATAATTTTCATGCACCGCCAACACAACATTAAGCTGATCGTCTTCTGGTGGTGAGGGCCGACCAGATTTAGGAAGATCACGGACATGCCCAAATTCACGGTATTTTGACTCAACTTTCCTCACCATGCTTTGGTTAATAGGTTGCTGATCAAGATGAGTTGCATCAAACAATTCAACTACTTCTGTTTGGGTGCGCATTCTGTCTCCAAATCCTGTCATGCAAAGAATTTCAATTCTTACTCGCTCATTTATTTTAATCATTTCCCATGAAATGACAAAGTTACTACTCAATAATGTATCGACAAACGATAAGATATGTTATTCTCTGAATAAATAACTTCACAAAAACTATTCAGCGATAAAAACAAAATTCTGGTCGCTATGGCTACTGTCAAGTAATGGAAATAGTCAGATAGCAAACGGTGCACAATTTGAACATTTAATTTGATCGTTGTTTGAAGCTATCATTGCCATTTAATTTAGTATTTTCATATGTCAAAATAGTTTTTCTTATTTGATTTTCATTTCACCAATACTCATAATCACCTTTTCACATTCCGTAATGAAAAATAGAGTTGCTATTAAAAAATACCAATGACGTCATTTTTCCTACACGATTCATTCTGTAAGTATTAATTGAATTTGAAAGAATGCCCGAATAGAAATAAAATTCGACGGCTTCGTACGTTCTTTCCAAAAATTATTCCTTTAATTTTTTACGAATTTATCCACTACTTTACGAGAGCACTTAATTTAACGGACGCACTGTATACAAACCATATGTGTGATATATTTTTGTAATCATCTTTCCATGGAGATTCCGAAAACTGAATAATATATAGCGTGTTGTATTTGAAAAAATTGTCGCGGACGTCATTAGTCAAATGTGGATCACCCTGTATATTTAATTTTCCCTTACAAATGTGGAAAATTGAGATTAAAAATCGACCTGTTTCAGGAGTATCCTCAGAAATGGATAGTTTGGCTAAAAATGAATTTATTCAGTACTTTACGAAAGCACTGTATCCAATGACGTTCTGTCTAATAGACCAAGAGCCCGTGTCACTTCAAAAACGTATCATAAGTTCACGCATATCGACAATACTACAGACATAACCGCCATACATTTTTTCTGGGGCGTAGTGATGGTAGGGGGGGGGGGTGTTGAACTGTTAAAAAAAAGGTGAAACATATTGAAAGATCACGACTGAGGATAGTAAAAAACAAAAGTTTACAATGAAATAAAGCGACACTTGTCGATTGCAGTCGACTGAAACTTGGCGTTCACCTGCTGCAACGTTCAAATCTGAGAGTTTACTACAGATAATTAAAGGAATCAGTTCAGCATCCCTCCTACCATCACTTCGCCCCAGAAAAAATGTATGGCGGGCATGTCTGTAGCATTGTCGACATCGATAACTCATGATAAGTTTTTGAAGTGACACGGACTCTTGGTCTATAAGATGTCTACCTAGTTCTGCCCGTCAAAGCAAGATAAACTGAAGTCAAATGGTATCTAATTGACACGTACAAAATAAACCAAAATAAAAAAAAGCATACAGCACAAACAAATATTATGAATTGATGGAAAAATTCAATGGTAATTAATAGCGATTTTCTATTTGTATCTACATCTCAGAGGCAAATTTCACGAATGAAAGTTGTGGAGCTCGTAAAGCCCTATCAAACGACCTATAGTTTCCCAATTTTGGTAGGAAAATAAAAGACAGAATGTTTTTCAATATTTCAACAGCCGTCATTATGAAAGTACCTGACCGATTTGACGAAGGTTAACAAAGAGAGTTTCGAAACTCTGTACTATACTCTGTCCTTTTTTCACTGGCAGCACGACTTCGTGGTCTCAAGTATAAAATGAACATAAACCATAGGCGTTACATTCCTTACCAAAATGTAAGACGGAAATTCAATGATACTCATTACGAACTTTTATACTGTAAACACGGATTTACTTAAGAGCAAGTTATGAGAATATGGTTAAATACCTACAAAATGAATATATAATAATACTAATACCTATTCCCCTCACCACTTGTTATTATGAAGGAATTGAGGTGAATATTTGAGCACAATTACTATAGTAAATAGTCAGGTCGAAATAAAATATTTAGATGGAATTCCCGAGATACACTTCAACTGTACATTCGTTTCTAAGAATCGGACATTATCACAAAATGAGTGTTCTTAGTTAATACCTCATAATTAAAATTTGCTCACTTCTTAGGTAAAACCAATACAATTCGAAATTGTTATTATGAAGGATGATGAATGCAAAGTGGACGTACCTGCCCCATTATAGGATCATTAGTTGGTATTGAAAGCAAATAAATAAAGGAATTCTGGGTTTCCCCCGCCGGCTAGTTTCTACAAAATACAATAGAATACCGTGGCGAGCTACTGCGTACGTTTGTGATCTTTGAGCCGTGTTTATGAAAATGGCATCGTGTGCAAACTTTACACCAGTTGAACCCAATACATTTGTTTCATACTCTGTAAGAGAAAAATTATAGTGCTTAATGTGCATGATATAATGCACTTGTTTATCGACAACCCACGAGTTCCGTTCGCCAGATGTCTACATGTTCTGATACGACGGGAGTGAGTGAAAGAACAATTTACAGGTTTTTAAACGAGAGGAAAAGTGGAGTCATTGGTGCACCAAAATAAAATTCAGGAAGGAAGTCACTATCAATCGATGACTTTGATAGGACCGCCATCCGAAGGAAAGTTCACTCTTCTTATATAAATAAAGAGATACCAACAATAGACAAAGTTCTACAGTCAATTCAGGAAGACGACGATTTACCACAAGTAGGCAGAACCAAAATATGGAAACTTCTACGCGAGATAGGCTTTTCCTGAGAAAAGCAGAATAGAAAGTCCCTCCTTATAGATAAAGATGAAATTGTGTGTTGGAGAAGAAATTATTTAAGGACGATCAGGAAGTATCGATCTGAAGGAAGGATGGATGTCGACACTAACATAAAAACTATCCGCCAAGCAGTCATGGAAGGATATTCCACTGGGTTACCTGCACCGATCGGAAAAGGGCGTAGGTTAATTATCACCCATATTGGAAATGAGCATGGTTTTGTCGATGGTGGTTTGCTGCAATTCGTCTCGAAATCAACAGGAGATTACCTCGATGAGATGAATGCGGATATGCTGTTGCCTGAGAATACCGTTATTGTCATGGACAATGCTAGCTACCATTCCAGGCTTAAGGAAGCGTTGCCAACATCAAAATGGAGAGAAAAAGCTATATTTGATTGGTTACAGCAGAAATATCTCCCACATGATAATAGCATGGTCAAAAAAGAATTATTATCCATTGCGAGGCAACAAAAAGAAAATTACAAACAATACCTAGTTGACGAAATGGCTAAAGAAAAAAGATGGTTGTATTACGATTACCTCCATACCATTGTGAGCTCAATATCCTATCGAGCTCATATGGGCTCAAGTGAAAGGGAAGGTTGCTAGAAACAAAACTACTTTTAAATTGGATGATGTGTGTCAGCTTCAGAAGAACAGAAGATGTGGGATCTTGATAATTTAATCGACCAAACTGTGGAATCTCTAGTAATTTCAATAGAACCCGAAGATTCATCTGAATCGGATACTGATGATGACTGTGAAATGGACATTCAGGTAAGTAACTACATACATTTATCACCATCACTATTTGCAACTGAAACATTTTAGGTGTGCTGCCGAAATCGCGCACAGGTCGCAGTTATAATAGTTTGACAAGTGTAACTTTGATACATCCAATAATCGATTAATTGTCAATTATTACTCTAAATTAAATATTGTTATAAACATGTATTGTTTCTTGGAAAGTTTTATAAATAAATAAATACATATTAAAACATGGTTTACCGAACGCACGTCACTGATCAGTACTTTTACCATCGATGCTTCGTAATAATTTCATCGTTCTAGAGTTATTAGAGATAAAACAGAGTGGACTAGAAAAGTAAACTCGAAAACACATGAAGTCCTATCAAAACGTGTTTGTTACCATGAAATTTATTTGACCCGACGGTCATTTATAATGAGGGTGTTTAGCTGTCAGTGAAAAAAGGACAGAGTATAGCTGGTACCCGCGACTTCGTCCGCGTAGGATTTGTATTTTTTTCTCATGTTTTTCTTCATGTTGTTCCATCTAGCTTATGACTGTGGCTTTGCCCACTTCCCGTTTCCCGTTATCCTGTTTCCCGTTATCCTGTTTCCCGTTATCCTGTTTCCCGTTATCCCGTTTACCTATCAAAATTTTCAACCTCCATTTTAACCGCACTTTGGGGTTGAATTCTCAAAAACTCTCAAATTCGTGTCTCATTATTTGAGAATAAAAGACCAAGTAACAATTTCCATGACTCTAACTTCAAAATTAAGGGTACTTTCACTCTCATCCCCTTTTTCATCCCCTTTTTCATCCCCTTTGTCAGCCCTTTAGGGATGGAATATGGAAAAACCCTTTTTTACTGATCATCTTTATCATCATAGATATACGCTGTCCAAATGTCAGCGCTTTAGGTTCAGTGGTTGGGTAGTGTCCTTTTTCAAAATGAAGCCAAATTCAGTTTTTATTGATAGGACTTAATATGTAACATATCAATATAGGCAATCGATGCAGTTTATTTGAATGGTGCGAACAAAAATGGAGACCACCTAGTTGTCGGGCTAGCAATGAGACCCGGTATAGTCGACGGCTTCCTCTACTTGAAAATCAGTAACTCCACTTTCGGAGTTCTGGAAACTCCGAAACTTCCTGATACTACGCTCTGCAAAAATGAAGAAAACGAATACGAATATTCTGCAGAAGGTATCAAAATATTACCGGTTGAACCTATGACGAAATGGAGGTTGGTGTACAGTGGAAAAATGAAGGAGTTTGGTAATCCTGAAATGGAACATATTGTAAAAATTGATGGGATTTGGAGTTCGATTCAGCCATATTTCAACTTCGATCATGATATGGATCCTTGGTTGATGGCAAAAAATTTGGCGCTGGAAAAGTGGAGTAAAAGTTATTTCGATGTTTTGAAAGGGTAAGTTCACATACATGGAAAGATTATTTCTATCTCTTGGAAAAAATGATATTTTTACACGCCTCTTCATGAATTATTGATTTTCTTTGTGAATGTGAGTTGCACATTTTATAGCATGCAGGCAAGTTCAACTTTGCCAATCTTTACCCCATGCACATTGGGGTTACAGATTTTTTCGACGATACTTATGTAATTTTTATGCTGTTAAGACATAGTGAATATGTTTTAATATTAGTATATTATTAGTACACGGCTCATAATTGATGTATTGTCACAATAGTAACAACCAAATAAAAATTATATTGGTTGCCTCAAAATGATGTGAGTGTGTTAATTTAAGATCATGAAATAATTAAAAAAAAAAAATTCTATCGCGGTCTGCCTTGATTGACACAACGTCTGCGGTCAATCATCACAAACTTATGTGAATGTGAAATATATTGTTACGAAACTGGGTCCGTCTTTATAAAAACACTCCACTAATTATTGCCCGTTTATTACTTTTCGAAAAGACAACACAAGAATGCGCTCTGACAATAAAATACTCAATCCCAGTTTTATCCTAAAATGTAAAGCGTACCGTACTGCACTGAATAAAAATTTACCTTGAACTCGCTAATGTACTCACGACCTTACTTAGATCGTCCCTAGCTTTCAGAAGCTTCAAGCACCTGTTTGTCGGCTCGTGAAAACATCGAGATCATTCGATGGATAAGCCCAGCGTGACGTCAGTCGTCACAATCCTGGAATTCCATGTTTGCTTAGGAAATCCCTGACTGTTACATCGTCTGGTGCTGCGATAAACAACCGGATGAACATTAGCATGGTAGATTCGTAACACTGTCCCTCTCTAATTTTGATAAAAAGCCAATGGTTCACCATGATAGGGCTTCAGTCTTCCAGGTGATCAACCTTCATCTTAGTCCTAGGGTTCCGCTGGATTCTGCAAACCGCTTCGTTGATCTTCTTTTTTACCTCGTACGGTCTTTTTTAAAACGGTGTTAGTTTGAGGAATATGCCTTGCTTCCAACACGTGGGTTGTACAGCCAAACCTGGTCACCTTCTTTGAATCCTCCTGTGTTAGCTTTCAAATCATAACGAGCTTTCATCTTGTCACTTGGCAGTATCAACCTCTTCCGAACTGTTTCGTAGATTTTCAGGCTGTCCCTCAGTTTAACTGCATAGTCGTGTATTTCACCTCTTAGGTGTTTGGTGATCCGAACACCAAGTCACAGAGCAATCGAAGTTCCTTCCGAAGATAGTGCTAGGCGAGGTAAGCTTTGTTGAATCATGGACAGCTGCTCTGTATGACATCATAAATAGTGGAAGGTGTCTGTCCCAGTCCCTTCGATGTTTTTCTACAACCTTGGAAAGATATTCTTCCATCTCCCATCCGATTGGGGGGTGAAGCGCCGTGCTTCTTTCCTTGTTGATAGGCATCAGCTCATCGCACAGACTTCCTAGAATAACTCTGACTCAAAATACCTTCCTTGGTCGGTATGCAACTCCATCGGTACTCCGGATATTGAGAACATATTCGGCCGTAGATGAAGGACTCCCCCGTCTCTATCAAACCCTGCCCCCCATGTCAACAAGACTCCTCTTGTTACGTTTGATGGATCACCGTCGTATCAGACTTCTGACCTGGACTTTACCCAGAGGTGTCTGGGATCATCACAGCTTTCTACATCGTCTCGACATTGAACCCATTAGAACCTCTGCCTGATCTTGTCTAAAGTCTTATTGACTCCCAGATGTCCTCCTGATTTATCTTCATGAATCGCTTTCAAGGCTTCACATATCATCTTCCTGAGCGAAACCAATTGGTTTGGATCGGCTCCTTGGTCCTGTCGTGGTCCAGTCGTCCTCAGGTAACAGTCTCACTTGTCTGATGATGTTGGCGATTCCTTTGGGGACCTTGTTCTTTTTCTTTGCTCGGAATGCATTACTACTTGGTCGTTTTTAGGGGATGTTTGGTATTAGCATGATACCGGTTAGTCTTTTCCATGATGGGCGTTTTATCAGTAATTCTTCTTACTCTTGACTTGGATGAACCTGAAAGCTTCATTTCCACTAGCCCTCATGCTTCCCGCGTATTGGCCAATCCAGTTTCATGGTATCTGCTTGAAAACTCACTAGATGATCCGATCCTCGTCGGTGAGTGGGAGCGAAAGGGTGTCGTCCAAGGTGACGACGAACGGCAACCTCACCTTGCAATCTCTCTGGAATTGTTGGGTTCCAGTTCATCCAGTATTTTGCTGAGCATCTGTTTTATGAAGTCGCTTTGTTTATCTTCCTGAGGTGGCTCTTCGATCGATACCACTCTCACCGGGAACTAGAGATCCACTGCATTTTTCAAATTGTGTTAATTCTAGGGTCTCTTATATTTCGATATTTCTCAATCCATCAATTAGTACCTGCACCGCCAATTGTTCCTTGAAATCCTCCGGGGCTTCTGGGTAGACAATCTGGTTCAGTCTCTGCACGTCTGCATCAAACTCCTGCATACTACCAGATTTCTGCTCTCGTGTTTTCAACTGTGTCCGTTATAGCTGCTCTCGATGTTGGTCGCCATATCTCAATTCTAATACTGCGATACTTTTGGTCTTCTGGGATGGTCTGTGGCCGCAGCACAAAACTGCCTATGATATAGGGACCATGACGACTGTCCATAAAAAGTCGGTGTTGAATCGATTTCGTAGAAATTAAATAACAAATTTGTATGCCTTTCGGATACCTACCTGGAGACAGATTACACAAAGACGTATTTCTAAGATTACAGAAGGTTGTGGATAGACAATGTCGGCAACAGGCAACAGGCGGTCGGAAGACAGACAGCGTGGTGACATTTCCGTTCCAATTTCTGTACCTAAGAATGCCCAGAAATGTTGAATTTTGTTTTTTTTTATATATAATTTCTTTAAAAATGTATATTTTCTGTAAGGCACCATCAAACACACTATGAACAGTTTGGAACTTTGAAGCTCGAAGTGACAATCGATGGGAAAAAATACTGTTCAGAACTAGACACGGTCAGAGATCACACTTTCGGGAAATTTCGAGAATGGAAAAGCTTCCACAGATATGCTCTTCATTATTTCACAGCTGAGAATGGAGACTGCTTTTGTGTTGGCCAAGTATGCGCTCCCATAACTTTTTCTTGGTGAGTATAGTCCATATTTCATTGAATGTTTCTTCTTTCTTACTACCTTTGGTGGAGATATTTCTTTACTTGAAATAATAATGATAATATAATAATAAGTTTATTTTCAATTCATAGGAAGTATTTTCAATAAATACATGACATGGGAACAAACTATATAAAACAATCCCACGAAGTAAACTTGTTGTGGGTTATTCATTAGATTTGTTTTTAATTTAATCATAATACTTTGAACTTTTTTGTGGTATTTCTACCAGTTAGTATTGAAACACAGAATATTATATATTTCATGAAAAATTATCCTGGGACCTTCCAATATCCAAATTCTTAGATTTTTGTTATATGAGAAAATCGATGTGATAGCCTTTATTTTTCCGGACACTATATAATAAACGTAAGGAGAAATAATTATGTAAATTTTTTGGCCAATTGTTTTATTTACTCTAATTTTTGTTATTTATTTTAAACCTGGTATTATAAATAGATTTTGTATATTATTTTATTTTTGAAAATTGATATGTTATAGCAGTATAATTGTCTGATGTCTATCTTTTGGCTTTCTTTGAATAAAAGATCAGATGAATATCTTATATCTTTTTTGTAGATAATTTTGGGAAACCATTTCTGGAGAAATTTTTAAAGGTCTTAAATAATTATCATTCAGACTCCACCATCCAAGCCCCTTGTGTTTGAATAGTGAATAATAATGAACATTTCCAATTGAGGTATTTTTGGAAACTGTTTGAAAAACAACATTTTTTTCGTTATTAACTTTATTTGTAAATTCCATTTGATATTTTTATCAATTACTGTACCAAGATATTTAATATTATTTGTTTGCAGAATTTCGTTTACATAATCTACTTTAATTGGCCCTAAATTTGAAATTGAACACATGTGAGAAGTGAACGGATATATTTTGTTTTTCAAAGTTTATTGTTGATAAATTGGCATCAAACCAATTTTTATTGATTGGAAATCTTCAACAGATATTTTGAGAAACTTCCATGTTTCTGCCTGGTAGATTATGAGAGTATCATCAGCATAATTTTAAATGTCTCCAATAGTTTCTAAATTGAAAAGAACATTAATATATATATACACACACACAAAAAGGTGAATTTGGAAATTTTTCAGTAACTGAAGATTATCCTTGGGGTTGCAGTCATATAATATATTGGCCTGATAAAGTAAAACTCTTGTTTAACTTGTCAAGCTTTCGAAAATTTTATTTTCTTTTTCAAGACATCTGAAAACATTAATGGTGTTACAATAACACTAAAAATATGATGAAATCGACTTACTAATGTGAGTTTATATAAAAAAATAGCTGATGCATGTCCTTAAACATAATAGGAAAAACAAACAAAAAAGAGTTGTTTTTTTGGCACTGGAAAGTTGGATACAATGAAAAACATTGGCGAAAATATAAAGTAGTCCATTTGTTTTCAATCAATATTGTGTGTGTTGTTTTTATATTTTCGCCAATGTTTTTCATTGTATCCAACTTTCCAGTGCCAAAAAAACAACTCTTTTTCGTTTGTTTTTTCCTATTATGTTTAAGGACATGCATCAGCTATTTTTTGATACAAACCTCACATTAGTAAGTCGATTTCATCATATTTTTAGTGTTATTGTAACACCATTAATGTTTTCAGATGTCTTGAAAA
Source organism: Gonioctena quinquepunctata (assembly GCA_018342105.1). Taxonomy (NCBI): domain Eukaryota; kingdom Metazoa; phylum Arthropoda; class Insecta; order Coleoptera; family Chrysomelidae; genus Gonioctena; species Gonioctena quinquepunctata. The sequence goes on along the minus strand of JAFIRS010005959.1, from coordinate 29,389 downwards.
AGAAAATAGAAAGCTCGACAAGTTAAACAAGAGTTTTACTTTATCAGGCCAATATATTATATGACTGCAACCCCAAGGATAATCTTCAGTTACTGAAAAATTTCCAAATTCGCCTTTTTATATATATATATATATATAGCAACGACTACCCGTTCTCTATATATATATATATATATTAAATAAAAGCGGTCCCAAAATTGTTCCTTGGGGAAATTCAATTACTTTTGGTTCACTAATATTTTTGTTAATTCCGCCATGTTGGATTCTACATTTGAGTTAATTTTTGAATAATTCTAGCGATTTCCCAAGAAATCCTATAATTTCTAGTTTTCTGAGTAGAAGGGAATGCGAAAGTGTATCAAATTTTTTTAAAAATTTTGTGTAAGTGACAGATGGCTTTTATTTTTAATTTTTCTAAAAAAATTTCCATTCTGAATTTTTTCAAATACTTTTCCTAAACTCAATGTGTTGGTCAAAAATTTTGTGTTTCATTTTTTGGTCCCGATTTGTAAATTGGTTTAAGAACGCCAATTTCGGAAGCTTTTGGACATTTTCCTGTATCAAACATTGAATTAATGGTTTACACTAAGAATAAACAGTTGTATGAATCATTCAAATTACATAGAAGTAGTAGTTCTCATTCCATTTCTTTTTCAATTCACCCACCATAATTTGATAATGTTTTGTGAGGACAAAACACATAGTTCAGCCATCAATATGTCCCAGAAATTAACAAATGACATCTTGTTCTGAGCTTACTCATTGTTTTATGTACTGTGTTTGACTGAACCATATTCTCTCCTAACTTCGCATCTTCGCATTGTTACCTACCTCACATTTTAGACTATTACTCACATTCATGCCTCAGTATTAATTGCCTTTCAATTTTATTCTATAACCTAGATATTTTTTCCTATCAATGTTCAAAATCTTTTTCAGTGTTAAATTTGTTCTGTAAGTAGTTTTTTTTAAAATCTTTATTCATGTGCTATATATGTGTACTATTGAAACGCTTGATGAATTAAAAATTATGGTTTAAAAAAAACTGCAAAACACGCTTTTGTAGCAAAATAGTTAGAAATTTTAAAAATAATAAAAATTGTAAAAAAAGAGAGCGGTTCTTAATATCAGTTTTATCAAAAAAAATTATTCTATTCGTAAAGATAGAGAGTCATTATGAAAAGTAAGTAGGAGCACCCAACGCTTTTTTTAATTTTTTTGGTCAATCACTTATTATTTTGGTATTTTTAGATCTATTGTGGTGACGGAGTTACTTTTGTGCAATTTTGTTATTGTGTGACACCACAGCGTCTAGCCTTATTGCTACAAAAGCAACTATATTATTTTAAACTATTTAGTCAATATCGCTAGAAAAGCATGTTTTTAGTCTTTTCAACTACAGAAGAAAACTCATCAATTGATTCATCCACGTACATGAGAAGTTTTTACTAATTTTTGGAAAAATAATATTTTATTGGGGGTCGATATGTCTCTTCAGCCTCTCTGTACCCCAACCTATAAAGTCTTTTGAACATAACTTTTGCTGAAAGTATTAAGACCAGTGAATTCACCAAATCTTTTGGTAATGTGAATTAGACAATTTTTTTCTGACGATCTATGAAATTATTATATTCACATTAGTTCTCAATACGTGTGCAAAATTTCAAATAATTTTGACGTCTGGAAGTGGGTAAAATTTAATTTCAAAGATTCCATTACATACATAGAGGTGAAGCTAATAAAGCGTGTGTAAAAAAGAGTATATATACAGTGCTTTTCTTCAATGTCCCCCCCCTTTATTTTTTGAACGGGTCAACTCAAAAAATTTGAAACTTGGGATAATGAAATTGATGCATGAATACTATATTTTGGAGTAAAATTGACAGATGAAACTTTCAAGATGGGAAAAAAAATTAATTGAAAGGGGGGTCTTGTGACACATCCTTTTGAAGCTCTGACGAATACTTCACAATCCTAGAATATAAAGTCAATATCTTCACCTACTACAAAATGGCGGAACATTTAATATTGCCTGAATACATCGACGTTTAACTTCATAATTTGAGGAAAGAAGCTGGTTCAGTTCAGAAGATGCTCGAAATGGTTGCCTTGAACTGCTTGACATAAGAACAGCCTATCCAATATTTCACGCCGATTATGTTCGAACACAGTAACGTCGATATTTCTACAAATATTTATCATTCTCTGCCGTATATCCAATATTGAAGCAGGTTCAGTTTCGTTCACCTTTTGTTCAGAAAGCCATAAAAAAAGTCTAGAGGTGTCAAATCTGGCAAGCGGGCTGGCCATTCCGTAGGACCTCGACGGCCAATCCAACGACGGGGAAAGTATTATCCAAATAGTTTCTTACTTGTCCGTAGTAATGTGGTGGTGCTCCATATCCATATCGAATTCATTGGGATTTGCTTCGACGATTTCGGTGATTAGAGGGTCAACAGTATTTTCCAGCATATTCAAATACAGTTCCCCTGTTAAATTTTGTTCAATGAATAGAGGTCCTACAATATGGTTTCCCAATATTCCTGCCCAGACGTTAATTTTTTCTGGATATTGAGTATGAGTTTCCCGGAAAATGTGAGGGTTGGTGTCACTCCAATAACGGCAATTTTGTCTGTGAACCTTGCCGTTGAGATACAATGTAGATTCGTCACTGAAACAAATATTGTGGAGATAGGTAGGTTGCCTTGCAATGATTTCCGTCATGATTTCGCAGAATTCTGTTCTTCGATCAGGGTCATCTTCAGTTAACTGGTGTACAATTTTGATTTTGTATGGATGATACTTATTCCTCTTCAAAAGTCTCCATACAGTAGAAGGACATACCTCACAAACATTCGAGGCGGAGGAAGTAGACTATTGAGGATTTACTATCATCTCACCAATTATTTGAACTTGCTGTTCTTCCGGAATGGACGGATGACCTGGGGGCTTTTTGTTCTGTACACTACCGGTAGTTGTAAATTTGGTTACAAGTTCCCTTAAATATTTTCTACAGATAGGACGATTCGGGAAACGATCATTAAAAATTCTTTCGGTTTCGTGAAAGTTACGCGTCGCACCGTAAATAAAAATCGCTCCGACTTTTTTTTCCAATGGACGAGAATTGACTGTTTTAGAGATAGTTCACGTGGTACCTATTACTAGTAAAACCGAAAACTAAATGAGAATATTTTAACTGAACAACGACATTTCTTGTCATTTTTTGTTTGAACAAAAATAACCTATCAAACCTTAACGGGTTGTTGAGATTGCCATATGGCAGAGAGAAACAAATATTTCTAGATGTATCGATATTAATGTGTTTGTATTCAGGTAATTATTAAATGTTGCGCCATTTTGTAGTAGGTGAAGATATTGACTTTATATTCTAGGGTTGTGAAGTATTCGTCAGGAGCTTCAAAAGGATGTGTCACAAGACCCTCCTTTCAATTTAATTTTTTTCCCAGGTGGCGCCCAGTCGCCATCTTGAAAGTTTCATCTGTCAATTTTACTCCAAAATATAGTATTCATGCATCAATTTCATTATCCCAAGTTTCAATTTTTTGAGTTGACTCGTTCAAAAAATAAAAGGGGGGACATTAAAGAAAAGCACTGTATATACCGGGTGACAATGGGTCTAGGGCCGTGCCTATATCTCCTTCACTTATCAATCGATTTGGATGAAACTTTGTACATAGATATGAGACACAACTTCGGATTGACAGACATATTAAAACAAAATGGCCGACTGCCGGTTTCGCCAGAATAGCCACCAACTTCGATTTTTCAAATGGAACACCTTGTATGTTTGATGTTTTTCGGTAACTCATAGTAATATTCATTTCAACGATGAGATCAATAACAAATCCTACAGCAATAATTGAAATTTCCTGAACGCATTTTCAACGAAAAAATTGTTTTTTTCAAATGGTACCTACCGAGGGCCATCTCGCCATTCGATAGAGAATTTAATTACCAATTCAACGATATACATTATGAACCACTTTCATTTTGTTCAAAACTAAAAACGATCAATGATTGAATTTGTACAATATTTTATACGATACCTACAAATTCCAATGAGTTATCCGTTTAGGTTTGATGAAATGAAAGGTAGCCGAGGAATCATGGAAAACAGTAGGTGATTTATGTCATGTCAAAAGTTAAATACCAATTTTACTTGTTGTAGTGAAAAGAAATGGAAAATAATAATCGTTATACTCGAAACGAACAAATTGATATGATATACGGAGAATGTCAGAAGGACGCTTTCAATGCTAGTATGCTATACGCTGTTCGTTATCCGTTAAGAAGGCACCCATCGAGGACCTATTTCAGGAAATTGGAAATTATGCTAAGGAAAGAACCAGCTGATCAAAACCACATCCACTTCATCGTCAGTGAAGAAGCGGAAAGTAATGTTTTAGCATATGTTCATTTTTCTCCATCTGCCTCAGTGCGAGCATTGGAAATTGAATGTGGGATCAGCAGGAAGTGTGCCAGAAAAGTATTGAAAAAAATAAATATCGCTCCTATAAATACAGTTTACATCAGCATCTATATGAAAATGAAATGAACTTTGTAATTTTCAATAGGAATAATACAAGGTATTGGGCTCAAGAAAATCCTAGGTTGCTGAGAGAAGGTAATTTTCAAGAAAGATTTGGATTCAACGTCTGGGTAGGAGTCATAGGGACAAGAATCATTGGACCAATTCTTTTCGACGGGCCTTTGAAGGGCCAAAGATATCTACAATTCTCAGAAAACGATATTCAAAATAATATCAATGATTTATCTGAGAACATCAGGGAAAATATGTTTTTTCAGCAGGATGGTGCAGGACTACATAATGCTAATATTGTTCGGCAATATCTTAGATACCTATGGGATTGGAACAAATGGCCCAATCAGATGGCCAGCCAGATCGCCCGATTTAACCCGTATTGATTTTTATTTATGGGGTCACATAAAATCCAAAGTATACTCGAGGAGACCAACTTCTATAGAGGACTTGAGAGATAGAGTTGAGCACGCATTTCAGGAAATTCCTGCTCACGAACTGATAAATGTGATGAGGTGTACAATAAATAGAACTAGTGTATGTGTTATGGAAAATGGGCAACACTTCGAACATATCATTGGTCATTAATAAATAAAATGACTTTTCGATGTTTGTGAAACTCTTCTATTGAGAACAGGATAATGGTATTGTGAGTAATAATTTATACGTTGAATATTTCACTGTTTCAGTCGTTAGATGTATTCAAACAGTTTGATTATATTAAAGTTATCTTTTCTGTAATGGGTTTATTATCATTACATATTTTCAAGTCGATTATTTTTGGTAATTTATTGTTACCATTCTGAAGTAAAGAAAGAATGAATAGATGTCATGTTACCTACCAATTTTTTCATATTAATTTCATTTTGTTAGATGGCTCTCTACAAAAACGGAGTGGTACTTAATGTATATCGTTGAATCGGTAATTAAATTCTCCATTGAATGGCAAGATGGCCCTCAGTAGGTATCATTTGAAAAAAACTTTTTTTTCGTAAAAAATTTCTATTCCTGCTGTAGGATTTGTTATTGATCTTATCGATGAAATGACTATTACCATGAGTTACTGATGTAAATTAGTATAGATTTTAACCTGATCAAGGCCACCTGGGCTAAAAAAAAATTGAGATTTGTTTTTTTTTCAATTGTAAAATAAAAATTTGGCAACACTGTCGTATGTAATTTGAGCCGTAGAATCCGAAAAACATCAAACATCAAAGTTGGTGGCTATTCTGGCAGAACCGGAAGTCAGCCATTTTTTTTCATATGTCTGTCAATCCGAAATTGGGTTTCATATCTATGTACAAAATTTCATTCAAATCGGTTGATAAGTGATGGAGATATAGGCATGGCCCATTGTCACCCGGTAATGTATGTATATATATATATATATATATATATATATATAGCGGACCCGACATCTGTTGTCCCGTTATCTCGTTTTCCCGTTATCCCGTTATCCCATTTTCCTGTTACCCTTTTTTTTCTTTATCCCGTTATCCCGTTTTCCCGTTATCCCCTTATCCTGTCATCCCATTATCCCGTTTTTCGTTATCCCGTTATCCCTTATCCCTTTTCCTGTTACCCTTTTTCTTCATCCGTTATCCCGTTTTCCCTTATCCCTTACCCTGTCTTCCCGTTATCCCGTTTTCCCGTTTTTTTCCCGTTTTTCCTTCATCCCGTTATTCCGTTTTCCCGTTATTCCCTTACCCGTTTTCCTGTTATCCCGTTTTTCTATAAAATAAAATAAAATAAAGAATGGGGTTGATCGTAGAAGGGTGAAAATTAAGAGTAATATGAATTTTTTTTATTCCAAGTCATGACAAAATAAAAATAAAATATTTCCAAAAAAATAGGGGTTGATCGTAGAAGGGTGAAAATTCAGGGTTATATGTATTTTTGAATGCTGTATCATAAAAAAATTAAAAAATTTTTTTTTTCTGAAAAAAAACAAAATTTAAGGGTGGACCACCCTTAACATTTAGGGGGATGATTTGTGAATCTTAACCATCCAGGGCGCCACCCAAACGCATACAAAAAAAATCATTCAAATCGGTCCAGCCGTTTAGGAGGAGTTCAGTGCCACACACGTACAGTAGAATTATATATATAAAGATATATAATTTCTTGCACTTATAAATGCTTATTTTGATAGTTATCACAAAAACAACCAGAAGTGACCTATTTTCTAGGCGTATTGGCCAGTCTGGACCAGGCAACCAGTGGCATATACTCATGCTAACTCCTATGGAAATTTATAGTGTAATATTATAAGATCAAACGAACTTACCTCAAGTGAAGTTCGATCTTACTTATATGAAACGCCTTGTTCGAAGATGATCAAATGTAGTACCTCTGTTTCCCGCGATTTCACACGCAAATTTTTAAAGTTGTAACTGAACACTAACGTAATTGTCTCGCACCCACCTCTACACCAACTCCAATGTCCCATCTTTAATCTTTATCCAGTAAGTAACCTCATTCTTCAAAGCTAGTCTCAACTGATGATCGGGCAAGAATAACAACATAGAGAAACTAAAAATATTTATTCTTAATTTGTCTATGAATAACATGGACAAGTGTTCTATACTCAGAAAGAATAATAAATCATACGATTCACCTGGCTTGAAATAAATATTCGCCCTTGGGTTTGGGAGGGATTGATCATCTTCGAACAAGGCGTTTCATATAATTAAGATCGAACTTCACTTAAGGTAAGTTCGTTTGATCTTATAATTATATTTCACGCCTTGTTCTCAATGATCAAATGTAGATGTTTAAAGTGTTGAGACGTAAAGAGCAAGTTTAATGCAACCAATAAGTTCCAAACAAAATCAATGATTCATTTTCAATACATAAAATGAATACATTTTGTATACTTATTGAACATCTTATCCAAATAAGGAACTAGAATAAGTACTCATAAACATATAAACCTACATTTGAAATTGTATTAGCAAAATTATCTTTAGTTGTAACTGGGAGGTTATAAAACTTTACAAAAGTCCAGCCTGCGGTACTTTTTATTATATCAATATTGACCCCCTTCAATTTGGCAGCAGATGTTGAAGCATGCCTCGTACTATGTGCCCTAAATATGTCAGTATCAATACCACTTTTACCCAATACCATCTTAATCCAGCGACCAAGACTTTGGCTTGAAGCTGCATCATAAGGTTTTCTGTAGGTTAAAATCAAATTAGAAATATTAGATCTGAAGGACGAAGTTTTCATTAAATAATATTTAAGTGTACTAGCCACACATTTTTTGGGTTTTCCTGAAAAACAGGTAGATTTAAAAGTGGTTGGAATTAATTCTTTCCTGAAGTTTTAATTTTATAGGGAATTTGTATTTGAATACCATCTGCTTTCTGGATTATATTATTGATATTAATTAACGATATCGTTTAAACCCGTTGGGCTGTGGTCAATGCCAGAAGCACTACCAACTTTTGTGTAAGCGAATCTAATGGTAAGTTCTTATTGGGGCCCAATTTTGTTTTGTTTTTTTTATATAATCAAGAACTACACTTGGGTCCCAAGTCTGATCATATCTAGAAAAGAAAGGTCTCTCTGCACCATTATTGAAATTCTCTGTTAAAAATTTCATTATAGAAAGAATATCCTTTTGAAAAATATAGAGATTATTGTTTTTACAAAATAACCACCACATCTTCAAGGCGCTGCTATATTGCTTCATGGTGGAAGATGAAATAGAAGAAAGTAATATGTTGATACTTTCCAATAGAACTCCTCTTAATTCAAAAGCTTTCCTGACAAGATTCCTACCAAAAGTGAATTCTTCCTCCGTAATGGTTGTGGTAACCTATTTGTGGACAATAGTAAACGTTTACTTGGATGAAGGGTTGAAGGTGGCGATACTGATAATTCATGAAACAAAGGGAACCGAGGTTGGGTAGGCCCTTTGCTTCATCAGCAATGATCTTTTGTAGAACTCTGGAAATCAACGTGAATGGTGGAAATGCGTAAAAATTATAATTATTCCATGCCACTGTGAATGCACCAGCAGTTATGGAGTCGGGATCCTTTTTCCATGATAAACATTTTCAACATTTTGCATTTACTCTCAAAGCGAACAAATCAATTGGAGGTTCCCCGAATTTTTTCACGATTTGAACAAAAGCAGAATCTGAAAGTTTATATTCTGTTTCGGAAGGTAATTTCCTCTACTCTAAATCCGCTTCAGAAATATTTTTAGAAGAAATATAAGCTGCAAATATTACTATATTTCGTGATTCACACCACTGCCATATCCTCTTTGTAAGGTTATTCAATTTGGGATAACGAATTCCACCCATACGATTAATTTAAGATATGGCAGTGGCATTATCGATTCTGACTAAAATATTAATTTTCTCCTCAGACTTTGCAAAACATTTCAAATTCAGAAAGGCAGCAAGTAGTTCAAGGTAATTAATATAAAAAGAATGCTCTTCTTTTGTCCAGCTGCCACTGATTATTCGAAAATCCCCTCCTCCAGTAAGACTAGCATGTGAAAATATTTCAATGTCAAACTTATTTTTATGTAGAGGATTTCCTCATTTAAATATGTGTTCCTTCCACCAAGAAAGATCTTCATGGACTAATTCGGGTATTAACATAGGAGCATCATAATTATTATTATTCATGCTGAGAGCAATGAACTTTGCTCTCTCAAACCTCTTTGTGTAAAGCCAACTATATGGTATAGCTGGACATGCTGCAACTAGCTTTCCTACAAGTTGATGAAATTGTACAGGTCTTCCCCAAAGAAAAGTGATTATTAAGGGTAGATATTTCATTTTGTTTTTCCTTAGAAAGTTTTGAGCACATAGGCTCAGAATCGAATGAAAACCCTAAAAATCTACAACATTTGAGAGGAGGCAATTGACTCTTCTCGAGATTAATGGCAAAACCTAACTCCTTCAGCAGGTTACAAGTAACCATTATGTTATATTCACATTCCTTTCATGAGCTTTGTATCAAGAGAAAATCATCTAGGTAAACAATTGATATTAAACCTTGGAAACGTAAATAGTGAATAACGGGTTCAGATAACTTTGTAAAAACATATGGTGCACTACAAAGTCCAAAGGGTAAGCATGTGAATTCATAGAACTGTTGAAACTGAACCTTAAGAATTTTCTATCACATTCTTTGATGGTCACCAAAAAACAGGCTTCCTTTAGGTCTATTGATTCTAAAAAACAATCTTGTGTTATAAGTTTGGCAGCAGTATCATTATTTTCCGTCTTAAAGTGTTTCACTTCTAAATATTGAGTGAGATTCTTCAAATTGAGAATTAACCCCTTTTTCCCATTTTGTTTTGGCACCAAAAAGATTCCTGAAAGGAATTGACCCTCTTATGGCTAACACCTTTGTATTGCACCTATTTCTAATACATGTGATATTTCTGATAAACTGATGTTCGGCTACAGACCATCTCCGATTCGGAGGTGATTCTCTTCGGCATATCATTCTTTTTAATGGTAAAGGGAAAACTACAGCATCGTTAGCAACAGATTGCCATTTATGGATGAAATATTTCAGCTGACCAGCTCTAAAACTCACGTTATCATATTCGACGACGACTTCTGTAGGTCTTGTCCTTCCTTGGACAACTTCGATGCTTCATGTAATGACTTTGATGATAGTTTGTGGGTCTGTGCCCCGATTGTCCCTGGTTTTTGCCACCCAGATGGAAGTTTCGCCTAAGTGGCTTCTTGGAGTTTAATTTTTTGTTATAAACTTGTTTCTCTGCTCTTGCTGTCTTACGGAGTTCAACACCAGCTCTTTCAATAGCTTTGTTTGTTTTAAGACGTTCTGTTGAATTGTCACCGAACAGAAAACCATCTAATGATGTGTCTTCAATCATATCCTTTAGACTTTGATCTGAATTCATGCTGACAAGATTTTGTCTTGCAGTAGATTGCTTATAGTGCAAATCCGCAATCAAGCGAGCGGAATCACTCAAGGCTTCAATCAAGTCTAAGTTATTTCTCCCCTCCACAGTTTCGTCTTCCGATTTTATTAACTTTGTTTAGCATTTCCCAATTGTTGTCAAGGTAGCCCTTGTTTGGGATTGTTCCAATTCAAGGGAAGTATCTCTGGTCACTGCTGTGTCCTTGGCTGCTACCTTGATTTCTGGATTTAACTTAGGGGGAGCTAATACTGGTACAATTACTTGGAGTAGGATACTTAAAAAAATAGCTTTCTTAGAAGGATCATCCAGATCTTTCATCAAGATGGCATCCATCTTTTTGCCAAATCATAATGAATTTCTTCACCCTGCTTTAGTGAATTCTCTTCCAAAAGGCCACCAAGAGCATTTATAATGTTTTCATTGGGGGACACGTCAACAAACTCTATTTCTAGAGGGTTGTCTCCCTCGATTGTAGGTTTCTCACCTGAAATTAAAAATAACTGTGGAAAACTAACCTCTCTTGTGTACACCTCATCCACTAATAGTTGTAGGCATCTCGCCCCAACAAGCTCCAATCAGGCATCTCGCCCGAATGTAATTAGGTATCTCACCTAAAAATCAGGCATCTCGCCCGATATCTAAGCATCTCGCTTAGTTTCTCACCAAATTCCCTATCGGGAGAATTTATTCTGCTGTCACTACTGACAGAACCATCCGACTCGTCGTTTTTTCAACCTTTTAAGTTTTTTCCTCAAATGATAGTGTTCCCTTTTCAGAATATCGAAATCCTCAGAGGATGACGATGACGAAGAGGAACTGGACCTGTATCTTTTCTGTTTCATTTTACAAATTAACTTGCTCTAACAAGAGTAACGTGTGACCACGTTCACGCAAACAAAGGAATGAGGTTACTTACTGGATAAAGATGGGACATTGGAGTTGGTGTAGAGGTGGGTGCGAGACAATTACGTTAGGGTTCAGTAACAACTTTAAAAATTTGCGTGTGAAATCGCGGGAAACAGAGGTACTACATTTGATCATTGAGAACAAGGTGTGAAATATAATTGTACCCAACTACGAAGGGTATCCTACGGTGGCTGCTCAACCTAAGAGGAAAAGGGGAACATTAAAGCTAACGAAAGAATATAAATCATTAAAGAAGGAAAAATATATAGAGGAGAAGCTAATAAAGTCTGCAAAAGAAAGAAGACCAAGAATTATAGGAATTGATAAAGTATATAGAAAACCAAGAACTGGGAAACTTCTAACAGGATATAAGCTCCAGGAAACCTTTTAATCTTAAATATAAAGAATAACTCCAAGTAGGCGATATAGAGGGAAAGCTGAATATATTTTATCAGTATTTCGGAAATCATTTAATGAAACTGGGGAAGAAGCACGTGGGGAAACACTATCAATAAGAATATGGAAAATGTAACTTATAAGGTCCTGGCGAGGATAATCGGAAATTTGTTGAATAAGTATCACAAGGAAGATTTAAAGCAGCAAGATCAACAGCTGATAACATGTTTATCATGAAACAGATTCAGCAAAGCACTTAGTAACAAAATCTAAGATTACATTTATTGTTCATTGGTTACAAACAAGCATCAGAAATCATTGAGGGGCTTGTCAGGTAGACAGAAGTCTATATGTGGAGTTTAGCAACGCCAGAAGTGGCTAATAGCTGGATAGGGTCTTGGCCTGTCAGGACATTGCCGTTATCAAGTCCGTATAACTGCAGCATAGTAGCATATTCAGAGCTGGAGGCTATTATATCAAGTGCACGAAATATGGCGAGATATATGCCGTCCTTTGGAGGCGGTCCAACTTCATGTATGTTGGAAACACCAGAGTGTTCGGCAAAATTTTCTTGATTGGGAGTGTGCTCATCGACATCAATGATTAACCCTTGTCGTAGAAATAGGCCGACGTTAAATAAATAATATTAATTTTAAAAAAATCTATTAGAAAGGAGTTGGTTGAAGCAATGGATAAGTTAGGAGTATCAAAAAGCTCCATTAAGCCTGTAATGCTGATGGTGATGTTAGGGTGAAACGTTGATTGGTATTGATGTCCACTGAAGAGTACTGGAGATCTTTTCTATCTTCCTAACATTAACATTGAATTATGGGAAAAGGGGGTCCACAAATATGCAGAAGGAACCTATGTCTCCATAGCTCAGTTGGTAGAGCATCTGACTGGAGATTTAGAGGTCGTGGGTTCGAATCCGCTAGAAGATGGTTTTTTCTTTAATTTAATAATTTGTCTGATATGCCACAATTTTTTCTTTCATAATATTAATTTCAGAAAAATCTATTAGAAAGAAGTTGGTTGAAGCAATAGGTAGGTACCGAAAAAGCAAAATGGATTCGTGGAAATGACCATAAAAGTGTTGGTTGTGCAATGGGACAGTTGGAGTACAAAAAGCTCCATTAATGCTGTTTTAATATAGAATGTGTTCTCTCATCCAAATACATAGTATTTTAATTCATCCATGTTTTATCACACCAAAATTCAACGTATAGTTTGAATAGTACCGTAACCAATAAAAAATTAGCATGGATATCCCTAGGGGCACCGAGTGGAGTAGTAGATAGAACCCTAGAGTGCCAGGCTGAGGATTAAGGTTTGATCTTGGAGAGAGCACTATTTTTTTTTCTGTGGTTATCTCGTCTGGTTGTAAACTAGGGTTTTGGCAAGTGTGCCCTGGGCTTACCCAGCCTCAACAGTTGGGAAAAAACCAGGAGGATGGGCAATGTAATTAACACACATACTGTTCTTAGAGTATCTGTGAGTGAACTAAAATTGAATATAAAACATGATTAGGAATAATTCATTAACAAAGATGAAACATCAACACAAGTCATGCACAATGGACAAACAGCTTGATTAATAATATCGAAAAATTGGTACAATGCGATTTTAAAATATCAAACTACTTCATAACCCAGGCACTCAGTGGGCATGGTTCCCTTTAAATCGTATACGCTGAGGATAGGAAAGTCGCAAGACAGCAAATGCCCATACTGCCTGGAAATAAATGATGATCCAGAGCATACAATCTTCACATGTCCCAGGTGGACCAGAGAACGATTGGACTTCGAAGACCAACCTTCAGAAAACTGAATCCAGTTAGTATGATAGGTAAAATTATCAGAAATCCAAATCAGTGGAAGAAGGTGCAAACTACCTCGAGAAAGTAATTAAACAAAAAGAGATTGAAGAGAGAGCTTTTCAAATACAAGCCAGGAGGTAAATCGAACAATTTGTGGAATGCCACTTATACCCGACGCAATGTCCGGATATAGAGAGGGCATGGGGTGGTTTTAGTGGTAGGAGTCCTACACTAGTTTTGCGATGGACACCAAGCGACCAGCGTCCATGAGGATTTCCACACCCCCTCCAAAAATAATTATTAAATCGAAATTTAGGTACATACAAGAAATATCACAAGTGCTAAGGAAAAATACAAGTCTTTCTACAAACTAACAATTGTCCCAAATTGAATACCAATTTACTGAATTTGTTCACAGGCATCAATAGCGATTTTAAATCATTTTGGGCCGTTAAAACTTCATTTCCTTTTTTGCAATAAAAAAATCTGCCTACATAATTCAATTGTTTTTTTAAATTCCAGTTTGACTCTTGGATATGTCTACAATGCAAAAAAGAAGAGGCTGTTTCCAGTAAAAAACTGTAGCCTAAAACTATTTCAACATGGTGGGATATTTTCGCCGCCACAAGACTATGCATTTACCTTTTCAGCAGGTTAGTACATATTACATATTTGTAAGTAAATTACTAGCGAACTTTTCAGGCGAGAAGAGTTATGCTGTTCAAGTTAGAGTGATCGATTCACCTTTCTTCTTCATCAGTAAAGACTGGGAGGCGAAAATTTATGAAAGACTTTGTACTTTTGAAGTAAATGGTATCAAAGCTTGGGGTGCATCAGAATGGCAGTATAGAAATATCGAAGGGAAGAGATATTGAAAAAGATGAACATACTAAGTGAATTACAGCAAATTTTTCATTTATGGATTTATTTTCCAATGTTAGGAAGTAGAGTGAGAGAGAAAACACATTTTCAGTTTATACATTTATTATACCAATATTGTATTAACCTCATAATAATGAAACATTTGAATATGAAAGTGGAAATCTATTTGGTCCTAAAAGTTAATTACATACATCACCAATTCTTATAAATATATTAATGTTGGTAGACAATTAAGTTGTTGCTTACTTCTCCCTGAAGTTTCTATTACCATAAGAAAATCTAGAAAATGGCATATTTCCCAGATTAGTGAAAAAAAAATCGAACGTACTTTATTTCATAGTAGAAACTTTGGAGGGGAGCTACCAAAAACGTTTTCATTCTTGAACCCAAACACACAGAACTAACAGGAAAAAAATAACATTATATACATAAAAAATATACACAAATGTTTAGCAGTTTTGTACTGAAAAGATTATCTTCCATACTATTTATTACTGGAAAAGGGAATAACAGACATAAATATGAAAATTACAACCTATGAAAATTGAAGATAAAGAAAATGGCTTCAAAAAAACACCTCATCCACATGAGTAAGTTTTTCATACCTAAACAGAAGAGTTCCACTGAAAGCTATACCACCAAGATCTACGATTTGCAGGGAACAAATCAATCGTGAATATTTTTTAATTGAGCTATGTTCCATTGGTTCTCAAAACTCTGACTTTTTGTTGTGGGAAATTTTAGGGCTGTGGCCTCGAACAATGAGATCTTCAGCCAATTTTTTATGAAAATTCAGCGTTCACATGAAAGCAAAAATAGACGAAGGAAATATTCAGTTTTTCCTATTTGTTGAAAATATTTCAATTACAGGTGATTAATAAGATTCATCACCATGAAATTATGATCAAGGTCCTTAGATTCAGCACAAAGACAGGATTATGTGATCCTAGCCACTAATAAATCCAGGAGGATTGAACACAAATATTTTCTTTTAATAATATGTCCCCTTTACTGTGGAAATTGGACAAATATTTTCCAGGTGGTAGTTGTCCGTCAGGAATCCATCATAGAAACAAAGTTGAGATTACCCAATGGAAAATTAGCAGACAAACTCACTACCTAATAATAGTAAAAAATGTGTGGAAGTAAACATCTAAAAAAATATCAGTTATCTAATTAAAACTTTTATAAAGTACATATCCACAAGAATCAATCATAATTTGGATTCTGGACAATACTGACGATGGAGGAAAAATTATTTAGAAAAAGTACCATCTTGTTTTCAATAATACAGTGTTTGGAAAAAGTTTATTTTCTACATAAAAATTCTTTCATGGGCCATTTCTCAGACAATATCTCTTTGATCAAAGTGTATGCAACTATTAATAAAATTTATATAGTGCCTCAATTGTAAAAAAAAAATATGAACTCCATTGTCCACCATTGAAAAATTGCATGTAATTTAGGTATATAGAAATGACTGATCTGAAATGCTTTTCTTAGTTATTTGAGAAGAATGCCAAAAATATGTTTATGAAAAGGAAGGCCAACTTACAATTTCTGATTTGATTAAATTTTATTATATCACAGCAGATTCCTTTTATTTCAACACAAGATTCTAAGGAATAGAAAATATTTCATGTGTCATCTTATGAAACCTTTCCAAGAAATGGACCTTTTGCCTGATATTGTATCAACCTCAAAATACTTTTTTCTTTCACCTCCATCATCAATATGAACAGAATACCAAAATGATCCCAAAACTAATTTAAAATGACAGTTCGTCTCACAATTGCGAAGAGCTCGTGCTCACGTCTTCAGAGTTGCTTTCCGATATCATCGCTTCCCCAACGAGATGCTTCGGGCTAGGCTTGCGCACCATTTCCCCTGTTCAGCTCACTTGGCAACGCGGGCAACTGGATATCCACGTCATTGTCCTCATCTAGGTCCAGTTGATCTTCTTCGAGCTTTATGCTGGACGAAGACATTGTCGTTTTCGCAATCGCCGTTTCTGCCGGCTGCCGATCGTGGCCTATCGAATTCGATGCTGGAAAATAAAATTAGTTTGATTCAGAAAAAACTATACAGATTCAACTTCGATATGTAAATATAAAGTTCTATAGATAGGGGCCTAATGGAGCAATGTGTTTTTTATGATATGGTTGATTTTGTGCTGACGAAAGGGAGAACGGACTTGCGCTTCAGTTTAACCTAATACTACTGTCTACAGTTTGAAGAAGAAGAAGAAAGTCTTTATTGTGTTAAAGACGAAAAGTTTTTGTTGACAAGTATGTGATATACTATAACTAATATTAAAACTTAAAAATCATGTAAAATATCATACACATGTACAAGGACAATACATGTATACTGGTAAAATTTATACTAAAGATAATAAAAATTAGAAAATAAAAAAACGAATAAAAAATGGACATACTTATTTAAATGTATCTTCATAAAATTCTTGTTTGTTAATTTGTTCTGTCAGTTTGTCGTCAGTTGTTTATTAGATTGGGTCGATGCATTTTAGAATGGTCAATAATCTATACACTGTGTATTTCCGATGCAATGCTGTTTCCAGGTATTGTGATCACCGTTATGATGGGAGACTTGACAATGTGCGGGGCAAGGGGGCGAGACCTAATGAAGTGTCATTCACTCATTCGCATCTCTCCTAACTATTATGTGAAAAGGAGAAAGGTTAAGGATGATTTCCATAGCAGCGGTTGATGGTACTCCTAATTCATAGATATACAAACATATGAATTTTTGCCTTGATGACTGCCTTAATTAGGGCCTTGATAACTGCCTTGTAAAGTATCACTCTATAGATTTTAGCAAAAGCTCTTTGATATATTCCTATTAGTTTGTTATCAAATTAGATTTAAATATTCAACCTGCTAGACAAATTTGCTGCAGACTCTATACCCTCCAGATTTATTTTGCATGTGGAGGCAATGAGTGTTGTTTTGGAGGCCTAATCTCTATTGTCCTGAGTGCATTTTGTATCGATTGAGATGGTGTTGGAGCGTTTTTCCTGTACCAGGGTAGTTATGGCCTCGACATACCCTTGGGAATAGTATCCTTGATTGTTCAAGGATACCAGTATTTCATCCATTACTATATGGTCCTCAGTAAAAAAAATATTTTCCGCCCTATGGTCAAGTTTGAAGTACCATGTGGTTTTGCTGATGTCTCTCGCAAAGATACTTTCCAAAGAGGTGTTGTCAAAGGCTTTTGAAATATCTAAAAAGCGGCAAAACGCAATTTATTTGTTCGAATCTTGACACCTTTTATGATTTTGCTTCAAGTATTACTCTATGGGTGGGATTTTATGTATAACCCTATCCATAAGTTTTACCCGAACTACTTATATAACTTAAGAAATAAATCCTGGAGCCATTTTTGAAAAAGTCAAATTTGCAACATATTTTCAGGTAAAACAAAACAAAATCAATACTAGATATACACATGTTTTTTTATTTTTCTATCAAAATCTCAAATCCAAGTTTGTATAATTGTCAAAATAAAAACAATTTTCAGAAACTTTTCAGTACCCATGCAAAGTCAATATAATTTTGGGAAGTAGTTTCTCTACATTCTTTCATTCCCAATTTTATAATTGATAAAATTTGCACCTTTATATAGGACCACTTTTAAATTGCAGCTTCGGTAATTAATTTTTTTTAAAGGAAACATTTTCAGAAACTTTTCATAGCTGATTTTCTGTTTATTCTCCTTGATATTGCAAGTCCCAGAATAAGTTCAATGTTTATACAACTTATTATTGAATTTATGTTATTACTTTATGGAATGGATAAACACTTCTATTTCCTGCAGGAAAAAAGAAATTAAAGTAAGATCATAGTTGAGCAAATTATTGGAATATTTGAAAAAATACAGATTTGAATAAGTTACCTGAATTGTTTGGTTATTGGAACGAGCATTTTCGACATACCTGTGAGCCATATGGAATGCATAGTGGATATTACTTCATATTCTTTACTTGATATAATATATATTATTAATGAAACACAAAAGGGTGTTCTACTGATTCTGCCAAATGCTTAAAAAATGGTTAAAATAAACCTATTTTTTTTAAAACATTCGCTTTACCAGAAAAAATTTATGAAACGTTATTTCACTCCCGAAAATTATGTTTGGTGAAGATTTGTTGATGAAGTAGGGTTAAAACATTTAATTAAATTGTTCTTGGTGATTGTTTCTACATCGTCTGAAAGTTGATTATGTGTTTCTAAAGAACCACTAAAGAATTCATTTCTTGGATCCTTTGTAATTGGTACCTGTCTTGGAAACTAATTTATTTTGAATTCCTCTTGTTTTTGGAATATTCCACATTTTGAAAATAAAATCAATGTTACAGTGAGGCCTTTGAAAAAAAGAATGTCTGCCAAGTAATTCGTGAACCAACATAAAGGAATTATATCATAATTTTTGAAGGAACATTATTAAATATTCCACCAGTTCATCAATGTTAAAATAATTTATAGTTTGATTTTGGTTTTGATTATTAAAAGTGGAAATTTAGGGAATGTTTTCTAATTATTTTTAGGTTTTTAGGGGCAAAAAATTCTTTGCATATTGTAGATATCATTTGGGGTTGTTTCGTTACTTCGATTTTTTGGGATACCAAATTTCCAGAAACATTGAGTAGGTGGGGTTTTATTTTTTAGTTAGGTCATTAATTTTTGGAAGTGTAAAATAAAAATTTCTTTTCGGAAGTTATATTAACAACAAAAAGCAACCAATAGTTTTATTTATTGGCACGGTACGTAAGTCCATACTTTTCTTCTATGACTCTTTTCTTCCCGTTTGGTACTTCTAAAATATTTCTATCCATACGTTAAAATACAGACAAATTTCTGTTTTTAACTCCATTACATTTAATTTCGTTGAATTAATATAATGCACTTGGTTTCTTGGAGAAACGGATTGTGCCGCTCTATAAATTTGTAGTTAGAGGTGTGGGTTCTTATCTAACGATTACCCGATAACACGGATATCCTTATCAAGTAAAAGGATACCCCCTTTGGATTTGAAATACACCAAATATTCGATGAATTTGAAATCAATGTCAGAAATACTATGGATGCCTAAGTTCGAGGAAAAAGGCCGACTATTGTATGTCCCTTTCCGAGTTCTTTGTGTACAAATTCGACAAATTCAAACGGAGCAGTCTCTGTAGATCGTCCTGGTCGGAATCCATGTTGCGCATCGTCTATTATTTCATATGTGTTTAGGTAGTTCATTAGTGCCCCTTTATATATTGCCATTTCAAAGATATTTGAAAATGCAGTTAAGATCGATATAGGCCTATAATTTTCTCAAAAGATGCGTAAAGCCTAGGAATCAACTGGAAAAAAGTTGGTTAAGTTATTTGAATGGTTCTGAAGTGGGTCTATGCAAACGCTATTTTGACACATACATTGAGATAAGTCAAAAACCTTTGCAGATAAGTCAAAGAAACCCGGGTGCGCGTTATAGCGACAATTTAGTGGCGAATAAAAAAAAACAGAACTTAGTTGTGGATCCTATTTTGAGGCATCCTGTATATATATTTTTGGAATGTGCCTCAGTGTCGGACCTATAATTTACAAAAAAACAAATTGATAGCTTGGATTGCAAAAAGTTATGGGCTTGCACGCACCCCTGGATCACCTTGTATGTTACAAATGGTTTGGTTCATTACTTATCTAGTCTAAATTTCTCGAGAGAATAGCAAATAATGTAAAATAGAAATGGTCTACATTTTTCTAGAAAATGTTACTATTGAAGATGGGTAAAACTAACGGAAGATATAGAAATTATACAAAACCTGTATTAAAGCAACTCAACAAATCGAACATATTGATATTTTTCAAGTATGTGTTTTTATATTGATTTGTTTTATAATATGAACAGAATGTTGATAAAATCAGATGTAGTTCAATTTCCGCGTGACTTCAGACGGGGAAGTACTTGTTTTCTGTTACAAAAGATAACTTCATTATTGTCGAAGATTTTTTTATTTTCAGAAAAATATTCTAATGAGAATATTTCTCTTTTCAAGCATGTTTTTATATTGTTTTGTTATCAGACACCTGGAAGAGATAATCATACCGCTTCCACAGTTGACTGATATTTGGGCAAGATTCTCATGACTCAAAACTAATACTTCAGGTGATATAGTCTGAAATAAGTTGCAAATCTGGTAACACCAGACATCCTTGGGACTTTTTTCTGTCGAAAAGTCCCAAATTGGACCACATCCCACACCTTGTCATTTGGTAACAAGGTGAGTGATTTAAAAGAAAATAAATGTAGACTTTCATAAAACTAATTTATTTATCGAAGCAAAAATCCAAACATACTTCGTGGAAAATTTAAAATTTTTCAACAATAATTTTTTTATAACTAACTACATTCAAAAGAATGCAGTTGTGTCAAATATTCATATAAATATTGACAATCCATATTTGTATTGCAACTTCTGGTTTCATGTTAACAAGTCATCTGAGCTGTGTCTTCGGTTGAATACTTTATTAGCATATTGCTTCATTGATTTGAGAAAGCCTGTAATAGTAATTGGTACATGAATATCTATTGGATATCTGATGATCAAATATCGTAGGGATTGAAAAATTGATTCAATTATATTGAATAAAAATGAATATATGTTGTACATGAAGAACTGGTTCTTGTGGCACACTCAGATATTACAAATAGTCGTAGAACATACAACTCCAAATCCTGAATTTATTTAAAAAACTCACTTATTGCTTGAGATTATAGCGCTTGAAGATGCGCTCTGGCTGAGTGGCTTCCTGATGCGAGGACGCTCTTTTGATGGGGATTTCGTGGGGGTATTCTTCGGAGGTGTAGTGTTCCTGAAGCCACGTCTTACGATTCTGTTGGCCACAATTTCGGGGCTCTCGTCCATTTCCAGAAAATAACTAACGGAATCGGATTTTTCCACAACACCTTGAAAAAATAATAGTATAATTTTATGGAAAATTCTACAAGAAAAAGCTTGTTTGATTCATTTGCAGATTTCATTTGAATGATTGAATAGGTTTTTCTTTATATAAAATTATAGAAATAATAGTTGCATTGAATTGCAAGTGGCATATTATATGAAAACACGTTTTTTAGAGAAATAAAATATGCTGATCTATTTAGAAAATGCAATGTTTTTCACCACATCCTGTTTTAAACCATGCCAGATGAATCTTTTTACAACTGACATTAGTAAATTTATTATGAATATGAGCGTTAGATACATATTAGCATTCCAATTCTTATTGGCAATCTGAAGTACAGAAATATTCCAATCCCAAAAATTAAACAACCAAATTTCAATAGAAGGGATCATCATCCAAAGACTTACCTTTCACCTTCGGGGACGTCGGTGGGGAGATATCCTCCGGATCAGGTTCTTGTGAATTCTTAGATTTTCTCGACCTCTGTCTTTCGTTGAAACTGGAACTCAGCAAAGAGCGGTTGAATGCCGTTTCTTCGGCCTGTTCCAATACTTTGCTGATCACCTCCTTGTTCTGTTTTAGCTTCCATTGGAGTTCCTCGTTGTGCTGGGAAAGTCTCCTTTTGTGGTTGGTTTCTTCTTTGCAGCTTTCCTGGAGTCTCTGGTTTTCGTTTAACAAAGACCTAAAAAATACCAAGGAAAAAATGTTGATTACGAATAATACATTATTTTATTCGGATTATTCTTTTGGTAGAAAATAAAAATATCAAGCTTGCTCCAAATAATAATAGCACATCCACAAATGCCATCCATTCTCAAAGAGAGTAAACTGAATAGGAGGCACTAATAAGCTCTAGCCAATCAGAATCTTGTAGCATTAACGCATCATAGTGACGTACTTGGACATGAGTACAGGTGGCCCACGTAACATACAGAGTGGTCCAATATACATTCAAGAGCCTGTAACTCTCAGATACCAGAGTGCGGAATGCGCTGGTCCGCCACTGTCCAGAGTGAATGGTGGCCATGACATTACCATATACGTCACTATGACTCACAAATGATCTCTCATCTCTTTCTATTAGTGTCACCATTGTCTTATGGGGAATAGACTCTCCTATAACGTTTACTCTCTTTGATCCATTCTAACCAATTTATGTCCCACATTCCTGACCAATAACTTTTTACTTTCAAACTGACATCAATCATATAGTTGAAATATGGTAGATGTTGATATGACCCCATACAGGGTGTTGTTTAAAAACCCCACAATTAGTTTACTTGGTTAGGATGTTGTTACCAAGTTTATGAAGGGCTATAATTTATAAAAACTCAGTGGAGATTTTTATTGAGTGGTAGATAAGAATCGTCCTCCCAATATATAGATGTTATAGATATTTATAGAGCTGGAATCTTTCAAATTGTGCCCCTCGTCAATCTGGTTAGGATACTATGCAAATAATTAATAATTTATAAAAACAAACAAACTATATCAATTTAAAAAAAAGATTACTTCGTTATAACAAATACACACTGTATGGTATGACATTCTAGTACAACTTCAGTACTTCCATAGTACCAAATACATGTTCCAAAGATGTAATTCAACCTTGATAATAATTTTTTACAGCTGACAATAAGTTGTATTAATTTTGTAAAGTTCCTGTATAGATGAACTGAGATTTAAAGTATCTAAAAAATGACGTTAAGATGAAAAACAATTACAATTTTTCATACACAATAATCCGTTACAAAATTAATTCAGCTTTTTCCAACCACACTGCATGTAATATCTAATACTTTATTAATTTAACAATCTAAAAATAAAAAGGACACTATGTTGAATGAACAAGTATAATTCCAAATCAATTTATATAAGTTTTATAATTTATATAAATCAAGGCTTATACCTACTCTTGTACAAAATGTACGAGACTATTAAATGAGAAATAAAACAATAATTAAAAAAAACATTCAACGAAACTGTAAGGCTGATTCATAATTATTTGTAATTCTTTACAAACACTGAATATAAACTTAATTTGATTCAATAATAAAAACTGTGGAATAATTCTAGGTATAGAGTCAATTAACAACAATAAGTCAAAAAAAATCGGAATGTATTTCGCAGTGACGGAAGTTTTGTTTTTATTCATACTACAAATAACTGGAGATTCTATAAGAGTAGTTCAAAAGTCAAGGCTAATTTAATTTATGATTTAAAAAAAAACAAATTGCCATTCTCCAATATGTGATTAAATTTTATAAAATTTTATTTGATAGGATTTCGTGAAAATGAATATATTCAATTTAATAAATTTGAAAGATCTGATATACAATTACAAAACAAAAAATAACACATTTTGCCTGTTACAGTTTAATTTACTGTAAATTTTTAACAATTCCAAATTGATATTAATATTAATATCATAATATTTTGTTTGTTATTATTTAGTAATTAATGGTTTTCTTGAGAGACTGATTCTAGATAGAACATTTTCGGTTCCGATATTTTTATAATACATTTCAATTATTTATATTGTGACCGTTAATACTTAATTTTACTCTGGCTACATCTAGTATTAAAAGTTGGTACATCGAACTGGAATGGAAGGTTGTGAAAAGGGAGTTGAATGAGACGAGTGAATGAGATAGAATTAATACATTTCTGGCTTTTTATATCCACCTAGTGGATGACGTTCGTGATGACAGGTTGTTATTTATGAGTGTGATTTATAGACATCGCGGTCCTCGAAAAGAAAGCGATAAGAATATTTCTCTGCATAATGTTTTTATCAGCTGGTATAGTGTTAACACACGTGGTAATCATCATTTTTACTCAGTTGGGCTGTTTTTAGAGTGCATTCTGTCCGCGAAGTTATTAATGACTCTTTTTTATACATTAAAATTAAATGTTTATTACATCTTAGCGGGAGACGTCCACATGTTTCTGATTTTTATTGCGTCATACATTTGAGAATTCTATGTATTATCTGAGAATATGACTTTCACACGCAGATAATTTTCATATGGGTTGAAGGTTCAACTTTCTTGGTTCTTGGTTGGCATTTTTATCACTTCATGATGTGATTTCAAGCTCCATATGGTAGCGATGCATTTTTCAATATTCTTAGAATGGATTATTCGTTACAAAAATAATTTTTCATATTCGAGGTGGCCACATTCTTCATATATAAATTCGTTATATCTATGTATGTATATCTTCGGGTCATAACAATGTAATATATGATGATGCTGATTGATAATTTGGCAAATTATTAATGAACAAATAATTATCGATTATATCCATAGAACCCTATTTCTTATTTGGTACGCAACTGATTCCTAGACGAGAAACACTAATTTTTATTCCAATGTGAAGAAACACCCTGTCTTTTATGAAAACGAAGAATACCATGCGTTTCACTACAGAAATTTTTTTCAAAGTCGGATCTATAAAAACGGCTTCTGATAATTTTAATTTAGTTACATCATTACGCTGCAAAATATAGTAACTAAAAAACGACTCATTTAGACTCACCTCTCATAATCCGCTTTTCCTTTGCAGTTGCAGATCGAGATCTTCACATCTAGCTTGTAAATGTCTTACTTTCTCTTCGGCTCCCACCAAAATTTCAGCTTTATGCGTTGTTTCGGCCAGGGCCCTGCGAAGATCGGCTACTTCATTTTGTTTCAGTTCCAAGACCACCCTCATAGACTGAACTTCCTGTACGATGTAAAAAATATTGATTTGTCATAATGTAACACAGTACCTCATAAAAAATTTAAGCCTTCTTTGAATTCAGTTTAATTGAAGCTTCCAATATTGAAATTCAACAAACTAGGTATTTTAAACATTAATATCCTACCGACGAAAAAAAAACAACTCACCTGAACTCCAATGTCCTCACTATCCCCATAGCTCAACAAACTGTCGTTTTCCTCCCTGAGTCTTTTGTTTTCCTCCACCAACCCTTTGAGTCGGTTATCGAAATCCCCTTCCAATTTGTTAATTTTATGCCTAAATTTTTGAATGTGCTCTTTGAGTACGACTTCTCTACTCTCGTAGTCCTCTTTGAGTTTATTGCTTTCTGCATTGGCTTTTTCGATTTTCAATCGTTTTTCGTCGATCTGTTCTCTGATTGCTTCATTTCTTCTCGGAAACTGTCCAACGACTCTTCGTGTGTCCTCTGAAGTTTGTCAAACTCCTTTTTGAGGGTTGCGAGTTGTTCTTCGTGCTGTTTGCAAAGGCTGTGTTGTGCTTTTTCGTTCTCGGATCGCAAGGATTGTTCCAATTTGGCGTGTTCGTTATTTACTGAAAAATTATCATTTCAATATTTTTAAAATGAAATTTAGGTTATTGGTATTCACAGATAATAAAAAACAGCCCACCATCATATATAAGCATATGATTTGTTGACCTGATCATAATTTGAAACCCCTTATCGTTTCTGCTGAACAGACTTTTCACATTCTTTGTCTTCATTGACTTACAGAGAGGAAAGTGGTCGTCATATACATGAGAACTGCCTTGAAGAACATCTTTAATGTTTTTAGGAGACTTTTTATGTATATGAGGGCAAATTCTTGTGGAACAACCTTTATCGAATTATTTACTATCCAATTCTAATTACACAGAAACCAATCAATTTTCTCGATGTTCTTGGGCAGACGTCGAATAAATATCCAAAAGTATATTAATTGTTGTGATGAGTATATTTCCAGTTTCGCACAGATTCAAGAAATTTTGTTCGAAGTTATTAATTTTTCCATTTATAATATAATTTATTCTTTATATTGGGTTGCACCGATTGCAATATCTCTGGCATCAGTTGTATTATATTTTCATGCTTCTGCTATCTCAGTAAAGTAAATATCCATTTTCAGTGCATATACTCACATTCGGCTATTTGATTCCTATGTTTTTCCATCAACTGCATAATATCGCTTCGGCATCTAATCCTTTCTTCTTCGATGGCCCTGGTTTGTTGGATTTTTTCGAGGGCTAGCGTTTCTTCCAGCTGTTGGCATGCTAATCGTTTTTCCTCTGATTCTAAGCAATATTTCTCTATTTGTAGCCTGAGTATGGGAACTTTGTGAGCTTCCACCTGCAAAATAAAAAATAATTATTACTCATTTCTTAAAAAAAATATTTCAGAATATGTATCCTCTCTGACAAAATGACGTTTTTGGACTTTTCAAAGTATGCATAATGACTATTGTCGTGTACCGAATGACAACAATCTCGATGAAGAGAATAGTAATGATTTCACCTTCCCATGTCCAATTTTTTTTAATTGAAAACAGCCCAATTTATTTAATTCTTAACGGTAGAAAATATTTTAATATTTAGGAATTTTTCAAGTGTATATCGTTAGTGTAAGTCCTGATTTTCAAACCGATCATATATGGACTAATTTGATTAATTTCTAGTGTGATGTATGCCCCTGTATACAATGAGCCATACGAAATCGTATATGATTAATTGTTAGTCTGATTCCAAATAATCTCGAATTCAGATATATATTTAGAATGAAAATGGTGTTTGAAAATCAACAAAAAATAAGATATATCTATCAGCTAGTTAGGGCTACAAAGTTCACCTGTCCCGCCACGATTAAGATAATCAAGAGAAATAAAAAGGAGACATTGATACATTCATAGTCGAAAAAAAACATTGTGAGACATGCTATTTTCGAAATATTATTACGATGAGCTATGAGACATTAATGCTCAATAAACATGATAAAGAATGAAATAATACTTATAAAAACAGTAGTTTCTCCTATTTATTGATAAATAATAAAATTTAATTATTAACTATATGCATACGCTCGCTTAGAGTTGGCCTTATGCGATAACGTTACAAAAGGGTTGAAAAAAATCAAAAGTCGGTCAAAGTAGTAGAAAAATTGAATCGAGAAATCAATTCAGTCGGACCGTTGACTTCAGTTCACGTATCAACTTAAATGAGCATTATTCGATATTAGAATTATTAGGTGTTAGTTAGCTCACCTCAGTAAAATATTACCAGTTTGTGTGTGGGTGTGAAAATTACATTACAATCAAGGAAGTGAAATATCATATAGATAAATAATACAAGTACAAAATCATATTTAAAACTAGATGTCGACACAACATAGATATATACATATATTACACTTACATTAATATACAAGAATAGTTACAGTTCTTCGAATAAAAAATACATTTACGATATAGTACAGAGACATTATTTTAAGGTTGTTATATCATGTGGTGTATATAAAAACAGGAAGGAATGTTTATTTCTGTTTGGAAAATTAGGAATACACTACTTTATGTACCTCTGTACGTGGCAAGCTAGTGATGTAGTCAATTAATCTTATTTTGATTTCGTTTTGATTTTTTGAACATTTTATTTGATTTGATAGAGCATTGTATAATTTGAGACTGAGGTATCTGTGGCTTTTTTTGTCCTACAGCTTTATTCGTGGAAGGCATTTTGAAATTATTTTGTTTGGTTCGAGTGTTGTATTCATGTTCTATTCTCGGATGTTTGTGTTTTGATTTAAAAGATTTTATATTAGTATGCATAAAGAAGAGCTGTACTGGATCGAATATATTTGTCTAGAGATAGAGAGCAACTACTGTCGGTTGAGTCCTTTTTTTTATATTTTTTTTTGTGTTACTATCTGTTTATTCATAGTGGTGAATGATCCCAAGATATTTCATATGTTTTGTGAAGAGATCGGACTCATTG
This sequence comes from Gonioctena quinquepunctata, assembly GCA_018342105.1. Classification (NCBI taxonomy): domain Eukaryota; kingdom Metazoa; phylum Arthropoda; class Insecta; order Coleoptera; family Chrysomelidae; genus Gonioctena; species Gonioctena quinquepunctata. Next base: position 1,187 of record JAFIRS010005959.1, on the reverse strand, counting down.
AGGGAAGTAAATATCAGTTTATTCATAGTGGTCTTTTCAGACGATCCTCAGGTCAGTACCCCGTAATTTATATGTGTTTGAATGAGAGCGAAATATATCGAGTGTTTAGTTGTCTAACATATCTCTTCGGACTTTGGAACGGTGCAATAGAAATTGGCTTTTTACACGCTTTATATTAGCTTCACTTGTATGTTTGTTTGTTTGTTTGTTTGTTTGTTTGTAACCGACTCCTTTGGGCGCGATTTTGACCCACTTTCAGACGTCCGAATGATTTGAAATTTGGCATATGTACATAATTCCGGTGACAATGCATTAAGAAATTTTTGTATGAAGAAAAAACGAAATGGCGGCTCCAATATGGCGTACGAGTTTTGTGATTATGGTCCGATTCGCTTCAAAATTGGTATCCAAGGGTTTTTGTGGTCGGAGATTATGGTTCTTTTGTCAAAATTGAAAAATTCAAGATAGCGGCTCCAAAATGGGGGACGAGTTTCGTGATTATGGTCTGATTCTATTCAAAATTGGTATGTGGGGGTTTTTGGGGTCGAAAATTATGATTCTTTTGTAAAAATTGCACACAAAAAAAAATATCTTAAATTGAGAAAACGAATTTCTTTGAATATTCAAGTAAATCTTTCCTTTGAATTGAGCATATTTTTTTGACTCAAAACATTTGTTATTTTCAATGCAAGAGAATCATTTCTTTGAAATATATGCTTGTCAAAAAAAAAAATTTTTTTAATTAAAAAACCTAATATTTTGATTAATACTTTTACTTCCTTGATACAAGGATATGAATATGCATTGCTTCAAATGAAAAAACATAATTTCTTCAAGTTGATATTTACCATTTTTTCGAAATAATGAAACTAATATTTTCATTGAATACTTCATTTCTTTGATCCCCCAACTTGAATAAGCATTTTTTTAAATTAAAAATTCTATTTCCTTCAAGTTTATAACACGATTTCTTCGAAATAAAAAAATGTAATATTTTGATTCAATACTTTTTTCCAGGATACAACAATATAAATAATAAGCATTGCTTTAGATCAAAAAAATTGTTTCTTCTGTTTGATATTTTTTTTTCGAACTGATAAGCATAATATTTCGATAGAATACTTTTCTCCCTTGATACAAGAATTCAAAAATGAATTTATTTAATAAAAAATATTAAAAGTTGAATT
>JAFIRS010005958.1:0-45705 GCA_018342105.1 Gonioctena quinquepunctata | reverse complement strand
GGTTTTTATGTAATTTTTCAGATCTTTTTAAGATAAGTTCAATACTCTTCAAGTATTTGTTAATTTTTTTATCTTGTTCAAAATTCCAACTGGAATAAATTTGTTAAGTTGATTTATTGCATATTTATTTGCCTTCCCATACAAGCTAGGTAACATTTATTTAATTTTATTTATCTTTGACTTTTGTCTTTAGCAAGTCTGGCGCCCAACTCTTGAACTAGTCAAGTTAATTAATGTATAATTTTTTTAGTGGCCAAATTTGATTAACTAGGAAAAGTCATTAATTGAACCTTACTCACGGCCTAACCGTATCCATCTGAGCAGCCTATCGGCAAAGTGATTTCACCTTGAAATTTGAATCATATAATTTAAAATCTGGGGTTCAAAAGTAAGGGGTGTTGCAGGCTATGTCCATTAAATTTCTTCCATTTTGTTTACCAGTCCCCTCGATATTCTTTCCATTCATATCTATAATCCTGGACTCAGATGTCACGCAGGTAGCTATAGCTGCCTCCGTGGTGACGTTGGTTGTTACCCTGGATACAGGGTCTGCTAACCGAAACCACAAATGTGCGGCTGGCTTCTGTTGTTGACTCCGTTGATTTGTTGTTTTCTACCAAATGTTGTTCATCCTTGCACTTTTTCGCCGTACTGATGAGGGCCGAGAGCCCGAAATACGTGTCTACGGTTAACTTTTCTCTTTGAGGGCTATGTCCATTAAATTTCTTCCATTTTGTTCACCAGTCCCCTCGATATTCTTTCCATTCATATCTATAATCCTGGACTCGGATGTCACGCAGGTAGCAATAGCTGCCTCCGTGGTGACGTTGGTTGTTACCCTGGATACAGGGTCTGCTAACCGAAACCACAAATGTGCGGCTGGCTTCTGTTGTTGACTCCGTTGATTTGTTGTTTTCTACCAAGTGTTGTTCATCCTTGCACTTCTTCACCGTACTGATGAGGGCCGAGAGCCCGAAACACGTGTCTACGGTTAACACTTCTCTTTGAGGGCTATGTCCATTAAATTTCTTCCATTTTGTTTACCAGTCCCTCGATATTCTTTCCATTCATAAATATATATATATATATAAATATATATATATATATATATATATATATACATACATTGTAATGATATGGTATATCTGTCAAGTGAAAATAGGGCACAATGATATTTTAAAACTGAATAAATACATGCTATGATTGTTTTTATTTCATTTTTTCTGTACGGTTTGCATCTTTGGCCTTTGGCCATATTCTAGTCGTCTCAGATAATTCAAGAGGGTGGCAGTAGAGTTTCTCTATTATCATCATTATGTTTGATCAGTTCATTCAATCGGAACAGTCTATAAAAATTTATAAATCCAAATTTAGAAATAATTGTTCAGAATTCAACTAAAAATTGTATTTATATGCAAGAAACATCCTGTATACAAATTTAGAATCAAAATGAAACATGACAGGCGAATGTCATACTATTTTTTTTCTAACGGAAATAATAGAATTTGAGTAGAGAAAAATAGAAAATGTCAACTTTGAAGAAATATTTGTAAATAGTACTATGTGTAGAAATAAAATTTGTAGATAACATAAGTATTATAGCTAAGAAGTTGAAAAATGTGTTTCAATAAAGGTGCTTATAGTGAAAATTTATAGAAGATAACAAAAATTGATGGTTATCAAGGAAAAAGAAAAATAAAAATGGCGGAAAAAAAAAGAAAAATGAAGCTGAACTGTAAATTCAATTCAAGCATACAATCAACTTTGTAAAACAGCAGGAGCAAAATCTACTAAGAAACCACTTACCACTTCACTAGCAATAAGATGGCCAAATTTTGCAAGGCATCCACTTCAAACAAACCAGAAAACATTCCTGGAGTGCAAGAAATACTCATAACAGGCATTTCATCATCATTAACTCAATCAAATGAGAATATTCATCGAACTGTCACATTCTTGGTTTGATTACAAAAACACATTATTTTGAGTGAAAATATTCTCCTTCTGTTCACAAAGACTGGGAATAATCTATCAATATTTTTTGGAATTTTATTTTGGAGGCAAACAAATTTGAAGTTTTCAATTTTAATTGGTTGAAAAGTATTATTAGAATAAGATAGATATCGCAGGCATAGGTTGTTTCAAGTGATATTTCAATAAAAAACAACTATCTTACTATTTTTGGACTCATAATTTATTATTTGATTATTTTACAATCAATCTTTCTAACATAAACAATATATTGACATCGAGAAAACAACTAGATGGTGCAGCTGCAATGCTCCTGAGATTGAGAGAATCATCATAGGCTTACCAACTGAGCTGGAAAAAAGTAAAATAAAAAAAAAAAAAGGAGAGGTACTGAGAAGTGTACTGGAAAAAAGGGCATCATAGCCGGAGTTTTCTTCTGTTATGATTAGTTTATGTCACAAAAATTTAAATAAAGGAAAATAAAAAAAACTTACTTACAATCATATACAACATAACAATATATATATATATATATATATATATATATATATATATATATATATATATATATATATATATATATATATATATATATATATATATATATATTCATTCAAGAACCACACACATATACAGGGTGCTATTTAATGAGTGTCCGATATTTTACAGAACGATTCCTCATTTATTTATGAGGTGAAAAGTTCATATAAGCATGGGTCCGCAAAGCCCCTATTTTTTATATACAGGGTGGTGAAAATTTATTTTTATTTTGGTTGATCGCGAATAATTTTTAAAATAATGTTGATATTTGGACAAAAATTGGCATTTTGCGATTTTTTTATATGAGGAATTCAAATGTGATTTCAGTTTGGCTCCTAATTATAGGGGGCGCCTACAGGTCTCTGTCTCTTTTGGGGAGTCACAACAAAAAGATTTGCTTCTCGAAAGTCGCAACAAGCAGCAGTTTTCGAAATATTGATTTAAATTAATCGATGCATCCATTCTTCTTCTCATTGATTCGCGAACTCTTTGAAAATAAAAGTATCAAGTAGGCTAGTAAGTTTATTCCAATGTTTTTTTGTGCTGTCGTGTCAAAAATAATATCTTAACGCATAGTTGAATAGTTGTATTCATTATTATTGTGATTATTTGTTCAAAAATGGTAAACTTTTCCAATGCAGAGTATGCTGACATACGGACTCCCTAACGGAAATGCATATGAGGCTAGACGTTTGTATCAGGTGCGTTATTCGAACCGTACAACTCCTACTCCAGATTTTTTTTCGAGAATTCACGCTCGGTTGAGGAAAACAGGAAGTTTTGGGAAAGCCAGTTATCTATCGGGTGCACATCGGACGGTAAGAACCCCAGAAACCGAGGAAGCAGCTATTGATCTGGTAGGAGAACAAGCTCCAGAAAAATAGCGCTGACGTTAAACATTTCTCGTGTTCTGGTATGGAAAATTTTGATTGATAATGCGTTATATCCCTACCAGATTCGAAGAGTTCAGCCACAACTTCCTCGTGACTTCCCGTCACGTATCAACTTCTGTCGATGGTTTCTCCAATGCCTTATTCAAAATCCTTTATTTGAAAATCAAATCCTGTTTACCGACAGAGCAAATTTCTCACGTAACGCTTTACGCAACTTTCACAACAATCATTTGTAGTCAGAGAATAAACCACCCCGCGATACAGGAATCACATTTCCAAGAACGTGTGGGCAGGAATCCTTAGAGAATATTTCATAGGTCCATTCTCTATTCCGGGAAGATTAAACGGAGAGATGTCGTCATTTTCTTGAAGAAGATGTGCCTATTTTACTGAAAGATGTGCCGCTTAGACTACGACATGAAATGTGGTTTATGCATGACGGTGTTTCGGCATATTTTAGCATCCAGGTGCGGGGAGTTTCAGATCAAACTTTCGGCAACCGTTGGATAGGTCGGGGTGGACCTTAACCATGCCACCCTAGGTCACCAGACCTCAACAATTTGGATTTTTTCCTGTGGGGACATCTAAAAATCTTTGATTCCCCACACACCTATCCAAAATGAAAACAAAATTGAGTAATCGAATAATCAACTCTTGTAGAACGATTCAAAATACTCCAGGAATTTCTCAAAGAGTGCGCGAATCAATGAGAAGAAGATTGGATGCGTGCATATAGGCAGGAAATGGACATTTCGAACATTCATTGTGATTTTGATTTGGATTTATATCTAGTGTTCCATTGTTTTTTAATGTTCAAAAATTAGCGTTTGAAATGTTTCTATGTTGAATTAAAAAAAAGTTTTCAGAATTGTTTCACTTTTTGACAAACACGTGCATCGATTAATTCAAATCAAAATATTTCTAAAATGTCTGCTTGTAGCGACTTTTGAAAAACATACCTTTTCCACCTAAAAATGATAGGGGAATCGATTTTTCCTCTAGAAAATGTGATACCTACATGCACGACAAAGTTGTGACTACCCAAAAGAGACAGAGACCTGTAGGTGCCCCTCTTAGTTAGGAGTCAAACTCATATCAAATTCAAATCTCTCATAAAAAAAAGCCCCAAATATAAATTTTTGTCCAAATATCGACATTATTTTAAAAATTATTCACGAAAAACCAATATGAAAATAAATTTTCAACACCTTGTATATCAGAAAGGAAGACCTTGCGGACCCATGCTTCTATAAATCCTTCACCTCATAAATCGTGTCATTTCTCGTGTCATTTTTCGTGTAATTTTTTGTGTCATTTTTTGTGTCATTTTTCGGGTCAATTTTTGTGTCATTTTTCGTGTAATTTTTTGTGTCATTTTTTGTGTCATTTTTTGTGTCATTTTCTTTTCATTTTTCGTGTCATTCTTGTGTCATATTTCGTGTCATTTTCCATGTGATTTTTATTGTCATTTTCCTGTCATTTTTGGTGTATTTTTTTTTTTCGTGTCATTTTTCGTGTTTCTCGTGTTCATTTTTCTCATTTTTCGTGTCATTTTTCGTGTCATTTTTCGTGTCATTTTTCGTGTCAGTTTTCGTGTCATTTTTCGTGTCATTTTTCGTGTCATTTTTCGTGTCATTTTTCGTGTAATTTTTCGTTTCATTTTTCGTGTCATTTTCGTTTCATCATGATTCCGCAGCTGGTGAAACTTATTCGAATATTTCTGAAATGTTGAAATTCTCGTGGATTTTAGCAAAGTTCCCTACGATCCGAATAGCCGGCTTTCGACGCTCGGATCTCTGTACGTACGTTTGGATATTTAGCGAAGAAAATTCTGGTTTTCCGAATTGCCAACTCAGTGCTAGTGAGGCGCTAGGAATCCCAGCTGGAGTTCTTTCATTTTTACAAAAGATAACAACTTTTCGAAAGTACAACTTTGTGGGCTCTACGAATTGTATACTGATTTTTTTCTGAATATTTTGCTATACCTTCCAAATGACAAAAAGACACAATAATGAGTTCATTCAATTCGACACCAGTTTTTACATAATGAATTATCGACCCAATTTTTCAAGTATTGCAAAAATGTGAATCAATTCTGCTGCCTACAACAATGTGACAACCCATATTTGTGTATATTCCTTCCATAACTATATATTTTTCACAGAAATTTGATCATTAAACACCTAGAATTGTTTCATATTTCCCACAAATCGTGAATAAAATAACTTACCTTCAAATTGTACAAGCAGGGATCATATTCTCCGATAATGTTTCCAGTATCCTCTGCGGCTTTTTTTTCAGACCATCAGCATTCTATGTTTTCCCCATTTTTGATGGAATTGGTTCAGCTTTTTCATATCCTCATACCTCTAGCTCGAGTTGATGTTTCTCAATTTCGTGTTTGGAGAATGTAGCTCTAAGTACTTTTCTGAAAAAACACATTCTGATTTAGCTTATTATTGATTTCGCGTATGATGTCGCAATACTTTCAATTTCCAAAGTGAATTCTTGAGTATATGAGCTGAGATGTTTTCGCAAAAATTAGGAAACCAACCATATTTCTTGTAGCTTGTACAATTCTGATATGTTGGTATCTTTCATTGAATTAGTAAACATCTGTCTAGGGGTGGCTAGGATGTCCCCAATATATGCCTCTTCGAGGACAAAATCACATTTGTACCACTAAATTACAAATTATTATTGTGCCACTGCTTTTCATCACTGAATACCGTGAAAAAGGATTCGATTTATTCGTGGGGTTTGATAACACATCCACACAGGAAATATGGCCAAGCTTTGTTCGCGATAATGTAATCTCATAACGGCTCGAAATAGCATATAAAAGCTGATTTTTTATAATATTATGATATAAAAATCCATTCTTTTGGATAGCTTTTTTCACATATACCTCCAACCTTTGAGTTTATTTGAGAACTGTGTATAAAAACAGTGTTCTCTTGGCTGGAGAATTTTCAGCGATTATTGTATACTGTATATAGCAACAATATTTTTGCCCTGTATTTTTCCTATTGATTGATTCTGATTTTCCATGACCCTCAGACGTATTGTCTTGGAAGGAATCGTGGAGCACCGAGGTACAAAATAGTTTTTTAATCGGAATTTATTCGAAGTAGTGGATTCGAAATCATTATTTTGAATACTTTTCGGTGAAATATACTTCACGGTCGTTTATTTTGCCTTGAATGGATTTTCCCTAGAAATAAACTGAGTTATGAATAAGAACATCGTACATTTTTCTACATAACGTGACACAAGTTTTCAACGTGTGAAGAATATATTTTGGTATAGCTTTAAGAATTGTCTTGCGGATTTATTCGTATTTTTTCCATCCTGAGAGGGTATCTTGACTGGGTTCAGTGAAACGTCAGAATGGTGAGTGATCAATAATGACATTTCAGCCGTATCAAACCAGCGAAGCAGCATTTTTTGGTAATCACCAGCGTCTCAGATATCTGAAATTATGTTCTTAGCTATAATTTAATAACGTAAATAAGGGTTAACTATCAGGGAATATATGGTTTCTCATGTTCAATGATGGGCCGCTCTGTAGAGTATTAGCTTGATTTTTTCTATTCTGCATAGCAATGGGTATTTTTATCGTCGAGAACACTCTTATCTACCCGTGCAATTGACTAATCATAGTCAATTGACTATGATTGTATGAATGTTTTTTATACATTAATGTTGTATATGATATTCAATCGACTTGTTGGCTCTGTGGTAGAAGCGCTCAGTTTACAACCAGAAGGTCTTGAGTTGAGTTGAGTTGATGATGTGATAACCTTAATATGGGTAAACTATCAGGGAATATATGGTTTCATATGTTTCATGATGGGCCGTTCTGTAGAGTATTAACTTGATTTCTTCTATTCTGCATAACAAGGATATTCCCATCGTCGAAAACACTCTCATCTAAACGTGCAATTGACTATAATTCTATGAATATTTTTTGTACATTAATGTTGTGTATGATATCCAATTGACTTGTTGGCTCTGTGGTAGAAGAGCTCAGTTTATAACCCAAAGGTCTTGAGGTCGAATCTCAGCAGAAACTTTTTTTCATTCAGCGAGGGATGAGCTATGGCTTCTGGCAGTAGTTAGGGCTCAGAGTTTTCTGCGGGGCATCTACTAGGGGGCCCGGGGCTGAGTCCGTCGCGTCGATGGGCTACGCGGAGCCTTGGTGTCGCGGCAGCGCGTGGGTGGTGCAGCTGCTGTGCGCAGGGTGCAATATGACGCTGGGCTATAAATATATTGAATATACAATATTATTATTGTACTAAAATATACATCCAAAGAATATCCGGTTTATGACCCTGAACATTTGGACCGGATCTGAACACAAAATACCTACTAAAAACGATCCTATACAATTTTATAGCAAATTCAAGAATCCATCTCACTCAACTGCTTTTTTTCAACTCATTATGATCGAAGGTGATATAACAAGTGCAATGATTATCATCGTTGATAGCAACGGGTTGTTGGGTATTGGTCTTTGTTCCCGAAACCAAAACACAAAATGACGTGTAACCTCGCAATAAAGTCTTGGCAAATGTTAAAAAAAAAAAGTTTAGATTCAAAAATGGATGTCCATTATTGTATTTCTCAGAAATTATGATCGCTATTAACCCTTTTTCAATCTTTCGAATTATTCATTAGAGTCCTAGGTATTTATCGGGAAATAAAGTTGGTTAACGGCAACACGCCGATGTAATTATCATAATTCAAATGAATCTAGAAATGTTTGCCAACTCTCAAGAATGAAATATCAAGTATTCAGAGGCTGATTAGGGAGAATCACCCTCGGGAGCCTAGCCACGGCGCAACCACCACCATGTCACATATTTGAACTCGCTTTATGCAAAAAGGCTTCCTGATATCAAGGTTGAAAAGGGGGTTTGTCATTATAACTCGAATTAAAAAAATACATTTAGGTTTATTACACAAATGGTTGAAAAAATGGAACAATTAATTAACGACAATAAAGTGCTTTCAAAAAAACAAATATATAGATATATAGATAGATGAGTTTATTGTGTTTTAAAAAAAAACATTTTTTTTTTATTCACAAGGGCTCGGCTAATAAGCGAACGTGATTCCACATGGATCATAAGATTAATAAAGAGTTCTACAAATTTCTACGTGGTAGCTGATAGCCACGTTTACACAATCATTTGTTCATAATGAACGAACGTAGCTTCATTATATTCATCAGGGACTTCGCTAGGTTTGCTAAGAATAACATGTTCTGTGTATTGAATACAAGTACTAGACCATCAATATTGCCGATTTCCGATAGAATTGTATTTTGCCTTATGCCCAAATAGATAGGGCATTCAAACAGGATGTGTTGCAAAGACTCGATCACTTGTAAGTTACAAATTGAACACAACTCTGTAGTATCGATCCGGTAATATGAGCCGTGAAACGAAAACATCAATTATTCTTCGCTAGAGGTTCTGATTTGAGCAATAATACGTGTTATATAAATTTGTGAGGGAATACTTAAGTAGGATTTTGGAGGTGGAGGCTGTTAAGCCATTGTATATGAGCGGGTAGGAAGAATTTGCAAGTCTCTCTGAGTCAAGCGAAATTACCTTTAGCTTGAATTTAACCAGAATGTTGTCCGTGAGCTTTCTCGAGTTATAATTGAGAAAACGCTGCCATAAGTTATCCCAGTCAGCAAATATAAAGTATTCTTTCACCTACGAGAGCCAATTGAATCTGGTGTCAATTCGCTCTTACACAAGTAGACGTTAATAGCAAATTTTTGAAAGTCTGATGTTGTCCATAGTTTTCCACTTATCAAGCCAAGTTAATGAGGATTTGAAAACTATGTATGATAATTCAATGAAGTTAGTTTCTATGCCCACAATAAAGTCTGGGGTATTTTCAGGTAAGCAAAGTAAACGTTAGAAAAAACGAACTCGAATACGCTCTATTATATTAGCATAACGAAGGCCCCATATAGCAATACCAAATGATAGCGAAGACAGCACGATAGATTCGTATAATTTGATTCTCGATGACCACGAATTGATTTTTGAACGGTACATTAGGTTCATGATAGATCCGATTGCCTGGTTGGATTTCATGACCGTCTTTTTGGCAATTTCAAGGAACAGGGATGATGAAGAAAATTCTGCCCATAAGTAAGTGAAGTTTCTAACAACTTCCAGAGAAATAAATATATATTTAGCTTACCCCATGATTCTGGCTCGCCTCAACACCATGGTAGCCGCCGGGGTCATCGCTCGTAGATTTCTCGTTACTTTCGACGCACATCAAATTTTTCATGACGCGGAAAAAGTATTTGTCCTCGTTTTTAAGTGGAGTTAAATGACCTGTCAGCGAAGCAAGTTTTTCGTGTTGTCAGTTTTGCAATTATCAATTCTGAATTCATTTCACGAGACGGAAAAAATAAAAACTTTATAATACTGGGCGTTCAATTGCTCTTTCGTGATAATATCAAATACATATAGTGTACCTATAAAATATACAGATCATTACATCAGGAGGAAAATCAAGCGTAAATCGGAAAAATGGACAGACGGCAATCACACATACAGAGTGTCCCAATCACAATGAACTGGCATCGAATATATACAAGTATCCTAATCAGAGAAGAAAAAACATAGCTGTCATTTCAAGACAAAAAAACACAGGATTCTCAGATATACAAAAGTGTCTTGAATATGAAGAAAATACATCATTACATACAGAGTGTCTCAAATTGACCCACAGCCATAGGAAAGTGCTATCGCAAGGACTTCGACATGGTGTCTCATTTGTAGGTTGATGTCGTCATCTTGGAGGAGGGATGCGGTATCAGGAAAAATATCAACGTAAAACATTAATCGATGAACTCAAACCGTCAACGCACTTGAAACAAGATACAAAAAACATACGAGTCGAGGTCTAACATAGCAAGGGATATATCAAATTGAAAAACACCCATAGATTGTGAATTCATTATTAAAAATTTTCATATACCAAAAAAGTACTAGGAGATAATTTCTATATAATTAGAGATATCCCAACATGCTGGTACTCTGGAAAGATGAAATCGATCATACGTTTTGGATAAAACATTGATTTCACCATATCTACACGCAATGTCTCCGAACTAATTTCCAAATAGCTAAGGGTGATGGAAAACAAATGTATCTTCATGAAAATATCTTCTCATAGATAAACCTCATCGAATCAACGTGAATTGATCTACTTGAACCGTCGTTGGAACGTTGACGTCATAATTTCTAAATGTTTACGCACAAAAATTGAAAACAAATTTCTCCTTATACGCACGTATTCCTATGATAAACCTCATCGAATCAAGTGAATTGTTACTTGAACCGTCGTTGGAACGTTGACATAAATTTTTGGACGTTTGCGAACGAAAATTGAAAACGAATTTCTCCTTATATGTACGTATTCTTATGGAGAAACCTCATTAATTCAACGTGAATCGATATACTTGAACCGACGTTGAATCGTCCGAGTCCTCATTTTCTGACCCTTGCCCACAAAAATTGAGAACGAATTTCTCCCTGTGCATGTATATTCTTATGGAGAAATCCCATCGAAGTTTCTTTTCATTTTTGAACGTTTACGTGAAAAAATTGAAAACAAATTTCTTCCTATGGAGAAACCTCAACAAAATAAGGTGAATCGATATACTTGAACCGTGCTGAAACGCCGATGTCATCATTTTCTGCCACTTGTCTACAAATATTGAAAATTAATGTATCCTTGTGCACATGTTTTCTTATGGAGAAACCCCATCAATTAGCATGAATCGATGTACTTGAACCGTTGTTGGAACGAAAGATTCAACGTTATCAGAAGCGAATTTCCATAAAGTTCAACATATTCACGCATGAAAAATATACGAAACTTTGGGATTAAAAAAAAAGACAATGAAGAAGTAGTAAGTTAAAAATTATATACAACGTTCCATAATGGAAGAAAAAAAACATGACCATAATGAAGCAAGGACAGAGTACCCAAAAATATTAAACGTTCCAAAACTAAGGAAAAAACATGACTCCAATGAATCATATTTCACGTTCAAAAATCACGTTTATATGTATTTCCAAATGAGAAAACGATCCGTCAAGAGAAAATGAAAAAAAATACGTATGCGTAATGTTAGAGTGACGTAAATGCAAGAAACGGGTGGGAATAACATATAGAATCTCCCAATCACAATGAACGAGTATCGAAGATATATGAGCCGTCCCAGAGTAGAAAAACATAGCTGTCATTTTGTGAAACTAATTCAGGATTCGAAGATTCACTGAATTTCCCAAAGTCAAAAAATTGCATCGTTATATACACAAATACATACATTTTAAATGTACCAAAAATAGAATTATTACATTCAATATCTACACAACTTCAAACTGAGTTTTCTGGAAAGTATTGTCAACAGAAAAACTGTGGATGCTAAGAGTGATTCTCCACGTGTCACCTTGTGCGAGCCGTTTTCAATATTTTTGGAGCGTCTTTTCACATACGAATGAACGATTTAACGTTTCGTGAAATGTTTTTCATGGAGGTTGTCAATCAAATTCGAAGTCGAGGTCGTAGAAGTGATGTTTCAAAGGCATTCAGTTACATCGATGGTCATTTATATTTTCTTCACCAAGAAACTGATTGAAAAATTTCCCAAATAGGAGAGAATGAAAAGACAGATCGAAAAAACTCTTTTGAAAGAGTAACAATCATCGTTTTGAGAATCATTATTATTGGAAATATCTCAAGAAGAGACGTTTTTCAGGATTCATGTTATGCATTCTATATGTCTTGCATTTTTCACCTGTCAGACAGTTACTCTGAGGAGATCGAACGTACTTCACTAACTACCCGTCTCAATGAACTCGCTTCATTTTGATAACAAATACAGATGTGGATGCAGCGTCATTTTTGACGTTTCAAATACATACAAAACTCAAGCCGAGTTTCTACTCATTTACATGTTTTTCAAATCAAAATGAGAATGATTCATTTTCGAATAAATTCTGCTCATACATTTCACACGTAATTTTTTAGTGAAGCATTCGAGAACTGATCGTCTGGTAACAACCGTTTCGACCTTCATGAAACCATCATCAAGTACTAGATGTGTCAAATCATAATCAGGTTCTCAACGTTTCGAGTCATCTTCAGTTTGTTCACATTATTTCATTTTAACGTTTCAACGCTTTCGAAAGTAAGTTGAACTTTTCAAGAAAATACAAATTTTATCTTAACATATATCCGTTTATATGAAATATCTACATCGCGAAGAACGATCCTTTCAATGGTGATGCATATAGGATGCTCTGTCTGTGTTATAGGATGTAGAAACCATCCACCATGAGTGGTCCAGTTATTCCAAATGTATTACTTCTGCGACAAAATATTCAATTGTTGGAGTTTCTGATATCCAGAAAATATTTCTTCTGATGTCCCCGTACATAAATTATATTAACATCATACAGGTTCTGTTTGAGAATCGAGTCCAGTGGATTATATTCAACAAAACCTGAAAAATATCGTAATCAATGAACGTTTTTCCAAATAGACGACGTTTTTCCTATCCTCTTTACTCAGTAAGAAAAAAGTATTCGTTTGGTAACTGTAAAGAATTGTTGCAATGATTGCCGATCCTCATGAGAATCTCCTTTGGTTGGAAGAATCCATCAACGATGAACGCTACTCGTTGACAGTATAATAAACAGCTGAGCGTTTACTACTGATTTCAATCTTTACGTACGCATATTATTCATCGAAACCTTGTCGATATCTGCCAGCATTAAAATTGCAATCTTCGACAATTACGATTGACCCATACTTTTCACGCCAACATTTGGCACACATACGCTTGAAATTTTCGAATGACATGTCGGGAGGAACGTGTTCGTCAACTTCTGTTTCATGTTGATTGAATTCAGTTTGTACACCACAATCAAATAGCAATTGTCTCGAATAAGTTGCTTGGGTATTTTCGAGTACGTTTGACATAGATAGATGGCGTCGATATCCTTGTATCTGAATTATATTCTCGAGTTTTCTGCTGACCGTCACAAGCGACATCATCGAATATGAACATCGAATCGAGTTGGGCTTCATAGGGACTCATGATCTCCTCATTTCCTCGGAACGGAAAATTGCTGACTCCTTCGAGTTCTCCCAATAACTCTTGAAGCAGCTGATACTCTTGGTTGACACAGCGACTTTGAGTAGACGTAAACATTCTCGAATTCCGCGCCATTCGGACTGAACAGTAATGATAACGCCATATCTGTTTTTCCGCAACCGCTCGGGCCCGAGATGATGGCTCGGAAGGAATTTGGTGATAATTCACCATGTTTATTACTACACTTGGTACCTTCGCTCAAATAATCCGAATTGTCGAAGGGTAACATTTTTGGTTGTTGAACGAGCTCCATGATCCGATGGAAATTGGCAAACTGTTCATCATTTATGTCGTTCACTCGAATTGTTGCCCTTTTCAGTCCTTCATTTTTCTTTGCACTCCATTTTCTATTTAATGTAAACAAATATGGAAATTATGTTCAATAATTTTCATGACCTATTAGTGTTGATTTTTCCGTTAGGTTTTTTCTGTGCATCGGTGAGCATCAGAATCATTCAATAGTTTATAATGTCTTGATCGGTGCAATTTACAGGCTGTTTTTTGGTAAGAAGTTCCTTCAACCCGTAGGTCAGTTCATAGGTGACTCGGCCCAGTTTCAATATAATATATATATATATATATATATATATATATATATTTTGCTATGATATGATATTTTGTAAATACAAATTGTTGTTAATAAATGAAGATAGCTAATAATTTTCGCTATTCTTTGTGAGCCAAATTGTTATGATATAGATAATCATTTGTGCCCTGTATAATATATTTTGCAATGTAATAATAATTGCTAGCTACATCACTATTCTCTCGTCACGTTGCTGCCAATTGTTATCATTTTCCTTACCACAGCTGAGCTCAGTTGGTACGCCCCTTGTCTCAGATAGCCGGTTCAGGCAATTTAGCCACTAGCCACTGCTTGATATGTCAAATTTCAATTTATTCAATGGTCATAAGTATTATTGTTGATCATTGTAGAGAACAAACGACAAAGTATCAAAAAGCAATTATTTCCTTTATTCAGGAAAACTTAATTTTACCTTGCCTACGAAAGGTAACTTACTCTAAGATGAATCTACAAATATTCATGAATAATCATGAGAAAAGTTCATTGGTCAAATATACACAACCTCACTTTTACCTTGAAAGTGAAAATTTCTTCAATAGTTCGAAATCAATTGAAATAAAGTTTTTCCGATAGAATATGCGTTATTAGTGAAATTGTTCAGTTCGGAATGTGCACTATGGAACGTTTATACCTGTGTGGAACTGTCGCTGTTCAATACAACCAGGATTTGGATTCTCTTTCACTCCAATGCTATCGGGAACTCCAATACCAAGTATAAAAGGACCATACAAATTCAGCAATCAGCCTTGGATACTTGTATACGGTGTACAAATGAGGTAATCTTGGTTTCCACTTATAATGTGGAAATTATTCCATTTTTCTTTCTTCCAAAAATATAACGTGGCATTTCTTTCAAATTCATTTTCGATCTCCTTGTGGCTTTTTTTGTTGTCACCTGGATACCATTTTTGTTCCTTCCCTCTGATTCGAATTTTTGAATTCGCGCACTATATTGTCACATTTTTTCGGTTTATGGTTATGTGTCATAACTTATACATAAAATTGTTTTTCCATTCTTATTAACGATGTACAAATTTCAATAATAATTGCCTCTGACACCTTCCCGCTCTTATTCTCTTACAATTTCAAATTCTACATGTGACCATCTGTTCCCTGATTGGCTATTTTCATCAAGAAGTTTGCAGTTCTACCATTGGCTACTTTTAGTTAGTTACAATTTCATATACTGTATGTTTCAAATTTATAAATTTGTAGATCACATTTAAAATTTTAAACCTTTTTTTTTTTAAGAATTATGGGTTGTAATCTTCTGACAGTGTATGAAATTGATTGTGTTATATAATTTGGACATTTTTATCTATTCATGTCATACATAGGCTTATAAAGGAAATAGAACTTCTGAAATTATGTAAAAACAATATCTTGAAACTAATAGCTAATCAATAATTATTCTTTTTTGTGTTTTTTTTTTCTTAAATATCTAACTGGTTTTTCATAACATAACAATATATACCCTCATATATACCATGATGTACCCTCATTCACTCTCATATACCCCCATATACTTTTGAAATCCTATCCTCTTTACGCAAGACAACGACGTTTCAGGGCAAACAAACGATGAAAAACACCATCAAGCACATTTCGAAGACAAACAAAGACAAACAGACAAACAATGCCCTGAAAAAAAACAATTCAAAGTCCTTTTTTTCACATGTCTTCGAAACGTCTTTCTTTCATGCGTCTGAAGAATCATTTTGATCACTCAAGCACATTGTTTTCACACTTCAATTATGCATTTCTCTTCATGAGTTCATACAGTAATTTTCCACCGGTCTCAATTTTTGTCATTTCAAATACACGCAAAACTTCAAACTGTTTTTTTAGTCATTCACACATATTTCAAATTGGAATCCTCATCATACGTCTGAGGAATCATTTTTGGTCACACATCTGAAGCGTCATTTTTGTTTTTACGTTCAAATCTTTCGAAATATGACGTCAACAAAATCAGCGCCAACCAATCGGATGCCTTCGATATTTCATGTCCTTTTTCCAAACGCCTGAGGAGTAATTGTCAATTATTCAAAAATGTCGCTTCTAAAATTTTATTATCTGCTTTATTTGTCAGAACTGAGACCAAGAATTGAAAAAAAACATTCCAATTTTCATTGCTCTATCATTATATAGTGAAGTTGGTGCGGGTAAACATTGAATAAAAATGTATGGTTCCTTTCATTCAGAATTCTATCATTATCACACTCAATATTTTGCATTATTTCCATGCGTCTGATGCGTCTCTTTCCATTATTCAGAAACATCGTTGACAAGTACAAATTTATGTTTTATTTGGTGTATTCTACCGAAGTAACAACGATGTACGCATAGCAAGAAGTATATATTTTTAATCGTAATCGTGAATCATCGATTGACTTGATTACTCTCGTTTTGGACGTCCATCGTCTCAATGGATTTAAAAGGTTTTTACGATGTTCCGAATGCTTGTATCTGCAATCGTCTTCAGGTGAATACTGACAAGTTTAGGTGCTACTTACCAATTTATATGACTGCCGGTGCAATGATGCGTGTAATCCCGCCATGTGCAGTGGTGCGTGTAATTCCGCGCGGTGTGGTGGTGCGTGAAGTTTCGCGCATCTGCAGCCCGCCAGAAAGAGCAAGCAGTGATTTCCATAAGTTCTTGATCTCCATGCTTGGTTGACTAAAGGCGTTATTGGCTTCGATGTAGACGGCCTCTTTGAACTTTCGTTTGAACCAATGCTCCTCTCTATGTAGAACACTCGCGTCGTCCCATAGAACTCGATGGTGCTCAGTCCAGGCGTGGTCAGCGATTCCGGATTTTGACATTTCTCCTCGTTGAGTCAATTTCTTGTCTCATTCAATCTTACCGATAACGGCTTCTTTGTCTCTCCAATGTAGGAAGATCCGCATTCACATGGAACTTCATGAATGCAATTCTTACTGATTTCAGTTTTGTTGTCAGGTTTGTTCTTGGACGTCCGAAACGAGAGTAATCAAGCTACCACATCGTCTACAACCTTCATGCAAACATCGATTGACTAATTACTGAAACAAAATTGAGTACAAGATAGGTTCAGTGTTGATTTGTTGAAAATATAAACAGGATGTTCCTAAAATCAGATGTGGAATCATCTGCGACTGAAAGATAAACCTTAGTCACTATCTTCCATCGTCAAGATAACCTCTTGTGGGGTATTCATGTTGAAAAGGGGAACATTCTCAATTGAATATTGATGGAAAGATTTTTCAGTGAATTGAAAAATCCACGATTAAAATGAAGTTATTTTTCGTGAATGTCTAACAGAAAACAACTACTTCTCCGGCTAAAGCCACGCTGGACATTGAACTACATCTGATAGATATTCTGAAAAGGCCCTAACTCAAAAGAAAAAATCTGAAATTGAAAATTTGCATTTTCATTCAGATAGTTATTTGATTTTCTATTCCAGTCTTAATTAAGAACTCATAAAGATGAATGAGGCAAAGAAAAATGTTTTCCAAAAGAGAGTACTCACCAGAAATCATTCGAAACATTGACGCAGGAGAGACATCGCATTCACTAGGTCTTCAATACATTTTTTTCGACGGAAATCTATTTCACGCTTCCACGATCATCAGGAAGACCGGAAGAAATGGGAAACACATTTTCAAGAAGCAATCTCACTATGCAAAGATGGAAAAAGTTAGAATCATTTCTCATGGAGACACACTTTGGAATTAGTGTTTTCTGACATTAAAACCTATCATGGGGTATGATAGATTGATTTGTTGAAAATATAAACAGGATGTTCATAAAATCAGATGTGGAATCATCTGCGACTGAAAGATAAACCTTAGTCACTATCTTCCATCGTCAAGATAACCTCTTGTGGGGTATTCATGTTGAAAAGGGAAACATTCTCAATTGAATATTGATAGAAAAATCTTCCCATCAATATTTAATCGAGAATGTTTTCCTTTTCAACAGGTTCAGTGTATTATATTAAGTCGCGAGATCAGCATGATGCAAAATTATGTTAGATTAGTAAACCTTCAAGTACACGTAGGCTAGGTTAGACAACAAAAATCAAGATCATCAGCGAATAAAACAGGTATATTCGCTGATGAGTTTAAGTTATTTGCGCCCGCTGATGATCTTGATTTTTGGTGTCTTACCTAGCCTACGTGTACGTTGATAGAAAAACACTACGACCTGACATGCCCTAACCTCAACAGTGACACAGCGGTTTGCTAATCTAACATGATTTCACACTATGAGAGGGCTCATCTCATGACTTCACCTACCCCAAACCAATCTTGTACTCAACGATGTTTCTGAATAATGAGAAAGGACTCATCAGCGCATGAAAATAATGCAAATTATTGAGTGTAAAAATGATAGCATACTGAATGAAAGAAACCATACAATTCAAATCAATATTCACCCCCTCCAACTTCACTATATAATGAATATTAGTTGGAAAGTTTTTATTTTATTCTTGGTCTCAATTCTGACAAATAGAGCGAAAAATATAATTTTGGAAGCGACATCTCTGGATAATTGGAAATGACTTCACACGTTTGAAAAAATGAAATGAAATATCAAAGGTATTGGTTGACGCTGATTTCCTTGATGCTATATTCCAAAAAGATTTGAGCGTGAAAACAATATGTTTGATTTGTGAAAATGACGCATCATTGAGACGGATAATTCGTGAAGTACGTTCGATCTTCTCAGAGTAACGGTCTGAGAGGCGTAAAATGACGCTTTATAGAATGCATAAAATGTATCGCGGAAAATATCTTTTTCCACAATTCTTTGAGATTTCCCCTTATGGTTCACATTTTGAGATATCTTCAATGAAAATGATTGTCGAAACGACTATTGTTGATCTTCCAAAAGAGTTTCTTCGATCTGGCTTTTCATTCTCTCCTATCTGGGAAGTTTTTCAAATAGTTTGAAGAGAATATAAATGTTCATCGATGTAACTGAATGCCATTGTGACATCATCCCAGCAAACATGAATGAGCGGTAAATAATAATAATAATAATAATAATAAATGGACTTCATTTTACTTGGCGGAGTTAAGCTCATAGCTATTCTTCCACTCAACCAAGTGTGATTCAAATGAACAATGTCATGTACATTTATAATAACAATGATAATAAAAAATAATAACCATAGTAATGAATGTGCCTACCTCCAACATATTATTCTACTTATTGTCAAGAAGAGGTAACAAATGCAAAACGATCAAAGAAAGAGAGTGCATTTAATGCACTCATAGAATCAGCCTAATATAATATCAAATAAATTATTTCACCTTATCATTATACAGTGACAAAAACGTTGGTACCTATATCGTATGAAATAAAAATAAAAAGAGAGATTGCGGAATCAGAGTTCCCAAAAAATGATTTGAATGGAAACGAAACTTTCATAAAAACAGAAACAAAAAACAAAAATTTAGCATAAAAATGTTAAACATATCGTGGCAAAAACAGTGTAAAGAATAAGTGAAGATTCAGGCCTCCATAAATAATGTTACTTGAATCAAATGTGTTTTCAAAATTTCATGACGATTGGTGTGCTTCTTCCATTTTCTCAATCAGGGCTTGAATTTCATCCATGGTGGGTTTCATTATCCTACCTTTGATAATAACACGAATTTTTCCGTCGATTGTCCAGACATTCTTTTGTCCGAATTTTTTTGCCAGTGCAATGACTGATTGATAGCGTTGGGGCGTAAGATCTTCTTTTATCGAAAAGTTAGTAACTTTCAATATGGATTTAGACATAAAAAATATGTTTTTTCATATCAAAACATTCAAGTTTAACCAGTACCACCTTATCTGATGTTCTGTAGGTATGTTCTATATCGGCCTGTGCGACGTCTTTAATTTTCATAACATTTGTGAAAAGGTCATGGATATTCGCCAATAGATTTTCACTAGAGGAAGTTTCGATTCCGAAAATTCTCAGTGAGCATCTGCGAGTATATTGTTCAAAGTGGTCGAGACGTTGGTCTAGCTGGCTAATTTTCTGAGTGTTTTGTTCAACTTGCATTTTGAACACACCCAAAGTCTGCTGGAGTTAGTCAAATTTCGACTCTATACTAGCAGATACATTTTCGGATACCTGTTTGATAATTTGTTTTATCGTGGACTCGTGTAACAAATCATTGGAAGCATTCCTTTGCGAGCGTAGTTCGAAATTTGTCTGAGATAGCGATGTCATATTGTGCCGCGGCATGACTGTACTTCCTCTACTGCTACAGGACAACTGATAACCAAAGAAAATAGCTGATCGCATGCCTGTGTTTGCCACCTTGGTCGTTGAAATACGAATCATGGCCGGTGATAGTTGTAGATAAATATTGATATATTTTACCTATTAGTAGGGTAGGCTTCAAGTTTGGGAATTTGATTACGCATTCATTTGAGAATAAACTTCACTAACCAACACTTGAACTTCTTATCGTTTCACTAAAACTGGTGTTAAAAAGGATAACTGAGAAGTTGCTGGAGGTAGCAAAAACACGTCTACGCAGCACATGACATTCTCATAGGCCGTTGCTGTTAACTGCGGTAAAATGTCGGCAGCGGCTCACCGATGTCGTTGAATAATTGGAATGATATCAGTTCTGCCACTCTGGCTGAACATACGCATATTTATTATGGATGTTTTGAATTTAGCCAGAAATTACCCGTTGAAGATTTGCGATAATCGCGCCGATGTCGTTTTGACACAGTAGGTGGCATAACGCGCCGCACCGCTGCGACCTTTGTGATGAAACTGCAACATTGGCATTACTGAATATCACGTTCGCAGTTGGCTCTACTGCTGATTTCGTGTAGGATGTCAACAAATCGGATATTTTTTATTTCGTCTGGTTATTGGTCATTATAATATATGGTCATGAAATATAATCATAGTGGCGAGAATGTTTTCAGATTTGTGTGTTGTCATTCTATCTACTCGGTGAAATATTTTTCCAGGCCAGTTTAAAAGGCAATATGTGAGAAATACGGATGAATATCTTGAAAACCATTTGAGATACAATAAAAATAGTTGGAATGGAGAAAGAGTTGTCTGTTTGGGTAAATAGAAACAATCTGGCTATACAGTTTCAGAAATCCTCTACAATTAGTGCCTTCAGAGAGTGAAAACAGTGAATTGTATATATCCAGTCCATGAATCAGTCCATTCTGAATGTTTGGTGAATTTATTATGTACAATAATGACCTATCTTCATTGAAGTTTCATTGTTTTCGAAGATATAATGGTAGATTGTTCTTAGGCGCTTATATGGGCAATTTTGTTTTCATTGAAACCGTCTTCATGCTCATTGCCTTTCAAGATACCCTATACTTCCATGAACTGCATTTTGAATTGGACGCCCCTGTATATTTGCATAGATCATTGATGAAATTCCAACAGTGGAATGACGCGGTTGATTAGTAGGATACCCGCAATCGCACCATGCAATATCGGTTCATTTCAACTCTGTATATCTGCCGAAGTCCCGCTATGTAATGAAGCGGGTGGTAGTCTAGAGGCCTACTGATGGCAGTCGCGACACGGGCTAGCCGGGCCGACGACGTACCATGATTATGGCCCGCTTATGTTGTCTTTCGGCTGTTTCCAAAGTGTCTCTAGAGGCCTATGCGTAACATGTTTGCTGGGATGTGTTATGTCGGGAAAAATATCACTTTGAATTTGATTGACAACTTACATGAAAAACAACTCACGAAACGTTCAATCGGTCACTCGTGTGTGAAAAGACGCTCCAAAATATTGAAAATGGCTCGTGAAACGTGGAAAATCACTCTTAGCATCCCCGGTTTTTCAGTTTGAAGTTGTGTAGATGGTTAATGTAAAAATTCTATTTTTGGTACGTCCATTTGAGACACCCTGTAAATTACGAGGCAATTTTTTGACTTTGGGACATTCTGTATATCTTCGAATCCTGTGTTTTTTTCTCAAAATGACAGATATGTTTTACTACTCTGATTGGAACATCTCTATATATCTTCGATACTCGTTCATTGCGATTGGGACATTCTGTATGTCATTTCCACCCGTTTGTTGCATTCATTCAGACACTACGCATTCGTGGATTTTTTCAAATTTTTTCTTGACGAGTCGTTCTGTATGTGCTTTTCCTCATTTGAAAATACATGTAAACGGGATTTTTGAACGTGATATATATTTTATGATTCATTAAGATCAAGTTTTTTCCTTAATTTTGGATCGTGTTATATTTTTGGAAACACTGTCTTCGCTTCATTATGGTCATGTTTTTTTTCCTTGATTATAGAACATTGTATATATTTTTTAAATTAGTACTTCTTCATTGTCTTTTTTTTATTCTCAAAGTTTCATATATTTTTTATGTGTGAATATGTGAAGCTGAACTCTATGGGAATTCACTCCTGAAAACGTTGATTCTTTTGTTTCGGTGCGACAAGGATAAATTATTTTCAAAGTTTGTGGACAAGTGACAGAAAATGGCGACATTGACGCTCCAACGACGGTTAAAGTATCTCGATTCATGTTAATTGATGAGGTTTTCCCATAAAAAAAGGGCACAAAGATAAATTATTTTCAAATTTTTGTAGACAAGTGGCAGAAAATGAAGATATCAGCGTTTCAACGACGCGATGTCTCAGTTTATCGATTCACCCCAATTTAATTTCTCCATGATAATACGTGCGTATAGGAAGAAATTAGTTTATCAATTTCTGCGCGCAAACGTTAAAAAATGATGACGAAATTTGATGAGATTTCTCCACAAGAAACGGTGAGAGTCATTTTTGATTTATGTGGGCACGTGTCTGAAAATGATATTATCGACGTTTTAACGACGGTTCAAGTATATCAATTCACGTTAATTCGATGAGTTTTCCATAAGAATTCGTGCATATAAGGAGAAATTTATTTTCAATTTTTGTGCGCAAACGTCCAAAAAATGAGGACGTCAACGTTAACGACGGTTCAAGTATATCATTCCCGGTAATTTGATGAGATTTCCCCATAAATGGGTAAAGGAGAAATTCGTTTCCAATTTTGTAGAAAGGGTCAGAAAATGATGACATCACGTTTCAACGACGGTTCAAGTATATCGATTTACGTTAATTTGTTGAGGTTTTTCACTAAGGATACTTGCGTATAAGGAGAAATTTGGTTCTAATTTTTGCGCGCAAAAGTCCAAAAATGATGACGTCAACGTTCCAACGATGGTTTAAGTATATCGATTCCCGTTAATTTGATGAGATCCCTCCATGAGAATAAATGGGCACAGGGAGAAATTCGTTTTTTTTTAAGGGTCGTTCTGTATGTGCTTTTCTTCATTTGAAAATACATGTAAACGAGATTTTTGAACGTGATATCTATTTTATGGAGCACTCTATGATTCATTAGGATCATGTTTTTCTCTTAAATTTGGATCATAAAATATTTTTGGGTACTCTGTGTTTGCTTCATTATGGTCATATTTTTTATTTACTCAATTATGGAATGTTGTATATATTTCTCACTCTAGTACTTCTTCATTGTCTTTTTTTTATTCTCGAAATTGCGTATATTTTTCATGTATAAACATGTGAAGCTGAACTCTATAGGAATTTACTCCTGAAAACGTTGATTCTTTCGTTTCTGTGAGACAAGTAGAAATTATTTTTAAATTTTGTGGACAAGTGGCAGAAAATGATGACGTCGACGTTTCAACGACAATTAAAGTTTATCGATTCATGTTAATTGATGGGGTTTCCCAAAAAAAATGGCACAAGGAAAAATTATTTTTAAATTTTTGTAAACAAGTGGCAGAAAATTATGACATAGGCGTTTCGACAATGGTTCAAGCTGAACTTCATTGGAATTTACTCCTGATATCGTTGATTCTTTCGTTTCGGTGAGACAAGTAGAAATTATTTTTGAATTTTGTGGACAAGTAGCAGAAAATGATGACGTCGACGTTCCAACGTTCCAACGTTCCAACTGTTAAAGCATATCGATTCATGTTAATTGATGGGGTTTCCCAAAAAATGGCACAAGGAGAAATTATTTTAAGTTTTTGTAAACAAGTGGCAGAAAATGATACATCGGCGTTTCAACAGGATGCAGTATATCGATTCACCTCCATTTATTGAAGTTTCTCCATGAGAACGTGCGTATGAGGAGAATTAGTTAATCAATTTTGCGGGCAAACGTTAGAAAATGATGACGAAATTTGATGAGATTTCTCCATAAGAATACATGTGCAAAGGATGGAATTCATCTTCAATGTATGTGAGCAAGTGTCAGAAAATGATGATTTCGACGATTCAACGACGATTCAACTATATCAATTCACGTTGATTTAATGAGTTTTCTCCATCAAA
Source organism: Gonioctena quinquepunctata (assembly GCA_018342105.1). Taxonomy (NCBI): domain Eukaryota; kingdom Metazoa; phylum Arthropoda; class Insecta; order Coleoptera; family Chrysomelidae; genus Gonioctena; species Gonioctena quinquepunctata. Next base: position 21,148 of record JAFIRS010005958.1, on the reverse strand, counting down.
ATTGTGTATATAAGGAGAAATTTGTTTTCAATTTTTGTGCGCAAACGTCCAAAAATGATGACGTTAACGTTCCAACGACGGTTCAAGTATATGGATTCCCGGTAATTTGATGAGATTTCCCCATAAAAATAAATGGGTAAAAGGAGAAATTCGTTTCCAATTTTCGTAGACAAGGGTCAGAAAATGATGACATCGACGTTTCAACGACGGTTCAAGTATATCGATTTACGTTAATTTGTTGAGGTTTTTCACTAAGGATACTTGCGTATAAGGAGAAATTTGGTTCTAATTTTTGCGCGCAAAAGTCCAAAAATGATGACGTCAACGTTCCAACGATGGTTTAAGTATATCGATTCCCGTTAATTTGATGAGATCCCTCCATGAGAATAAATGGGCACAGGGAGAAATTCGTTTTTTTTTAAGGGTCGTTCTGTATGTGCTTTTCTTCATTTGAAAATACATGTAAACGAGATTTTTGAACGTGATATCTATTTTATGGAGCACTCTATGATTCATTAGGATCATGTTTTTCTCTTAAATTTGGATCATAAAATATTTTTGGGTACTCTGTGTTTGCTTCATTATGGTCATATTTTTTATTTACTCAATTATGGAATGTTGTATATATTTCTCACTCTAGTACTTCTTCATTGTCTTTTTTTTATTCTCGAAATTGCGTATATTTTTCATGTATAAACATGTGAAGCTGAACTCTATAGGAATTTACTCCTGAAAACGTTGATTCTTTCGTTTCTGTGAGACAAGTAGAAATTATTTTTAAATTTTGTGGACAAGTGGCAGAAAATGATGACGTCGACGTTTCAACGACAATTAAAGTTTATCGATTCATGTTAATTGATGGGGTTTCCCCAAAAAAAATGGCACAAGGAAAAATTATTTTTAAATTTTTGTAAACAAGTGGCAGAAAATTATGACATAGGCGTTTCGACAATGGTTCAAGCTGAACTTCATTGGAATTTACTCCTGATATCGTTGATTCTTTCGTTTCGGTGAGACAAGTAGAAATTATTTTTGAATTTTGTGGACAAGTAGCAGAAAATGATGACGTCGACGTTCCAACGTTCCAACGTTCCAACTGTTAAAGCATATCGATTCATGTTAATTGATGGGGTTTCCCCCAAAAAAATGGCACAAGGAGAAATTATTTTTAAGTTTTTGTAAACAAGTGGCAGAAAATGATGACATCGGCGTTTCAACAATGGTGCAAGTATATCGATTCACCTCCATTTATTGAAGTTTCTCCATAAGAGAACGTGCGTATGAGGAGGAATTAGTTAATCAATTTTTGCGGGCAAACGTTAGAAAATGATGACGAAATTTGATGAGATTTCTCCATAAGAATACATGTGCAAAGGATGGATTAACAAGTGCAGAAAATGATGATCGCGTTCAACAATTCAATATATCATTCACTATTTATGAGTTTTCTCCATAAAAGTGTATAAGGAGAAATTTGTTTTCAATTTTTGTGCGCAAACGTCCAAAAATGATGACGTTAACGTTCCAACGACGGTTTGAGTTTATCCATTCCCGTTGATTTGATGAGATTTCTCCAAAAGGATACATGGGCACAAGGAGAAACTTCGTTTTCAATTTTTGTAGACAAGTGTCAGAAAATGACGACATCGACGTTTCATCGACGGTTCGAATTCATCGATTCACGTTAATTTTATGAGGTTTCTCCATAAAAATACGTGCATATAAGAATACATTTGTTTTCAATTTTTGCGCGCAAACGTCCAAAAATTATTACGTCGACGTTCCAAAGACGTTCGAGTATATCGATTCACGTTAATTTGATGAGGTTCCTCATAAGAATAGATGTGCATGAGGAGAAATTCATTTTTCATCACTCTTAGCTCTTTTGAAATCAGTTTGAAGACATTGCGTTCAGATAAGGTGAAATCTATGTTATATTCAGAATGTATTTTCGATTTCATCTTTCCAGAATATCAGCACGAGATATCTCTTATGATAGCGAAAGTATCTCCTAGTGTTTCTTTTGGAATATAAAAATGTTAAATTATGAATTTTCACTTGCTGATTTAGACCTTGATTCGTATTTTTTTTATCGTGTTTCAAGTGCGTGAATGTTTCGAGTACATTGATTCATGTTTCATGTTGATATTTTCCCTGATACCGCATTCCTCCTCTAAGATGACGATTTAACCTACAAATGAGATACCATGTCGAAGTCTTTGCGAAAGCTGTAGGTCAATTTGAGAGACTCTGTGTATTATGATGTGATTTTTCGTATTCGGGTCACTCTGTATATCTTCGAATCCTGTGTTTTTTTCTTGAAATGACAGCTATGATTTTCCCTCTCTGATTATGATACTTGTATATATTCGATGCTAGTTCATTGTGATTGGGACACTCTATATGTGTGATCGGTGTCTGTCCATTCTTTCTTCGATTTACGCATGATTTTTCTCTTGATATGATGATCCGAATGTTTTATAAGTACACTATGTATATTTGATATTTTAAATTTTTTATTTCATGATCTTGGCGTTAGCTTCCTGAGCCTTTTTGGCATCAGAAAATGCTCAATTATATTTTTCGCCATCGACACTGAGTGAAAATGCTACAAATTCAAATTTCAAAAGAAAATGGTGTGAACTAGTGAACCCTGCTGGATTGACAGTGATCTGGCGATCCCTGGTTCGATCCACAGGTTTCAATATGTCTTTTTTGCTGCAAGATGCATGCTACACACTCAGACTCTCAATTTTCACGATCTCGGGTAGAAGTTGTCTTGTTAGAGTACTCGCGCGGTGCTGTATCTCCAATTATAACGAAGTTGGCCTCCTGTACCCTTTTGGCTTCGAAAAATCCTTAATTATGATTCTTAATCAAGGCGAATCTATTGACACCAAAATTTCCCTTATCGAATTTCAATCAGTGGTCACCTGTGGTTTATGCGGTTTTCGATGGATTTGGATATAATTCCGTGACGTGATTACGAATTAATATATGATTTTGCTCTTTCATGTAATTTGAAGCATATAAATCGCGATTTATCGTTCTATGATGAAGGTGTAAGGTGGAAATTGATGAATTTTCAATCTATGACTGTTTTTCTTCTATTTGACTTCTCAATTGCTATACCGAAATTCGAATCCAAATTTTAATTTTAAGAATTGTGTTTCGAATGCCAAGATGGCTCAGGTACATCGATTCAAGCTAGCTCGTTGAAAATTAGCTGAATCGGTGCCGTTGAATTTTTGGATACCCCCTATATGCAAAATATATGGGTGTTCTTCCTCCAAGATGACGACATCAGCCTATACATGAGACACCCTGTATATTCGATGCTTGTTTCCTCGTTTCAAAATCCGTTTGGGCACCCTGTATATCAGTGAGATTGTTCCATTAGTCGAGAGCGATAGACTGAAGATCTGAAGGTCCCTGGTTCGATCCCAGGTTTCGACTTTTCATTCTCATGATCTTCAGTAGAACTAGTCTTATTAGAGTACCCGTACACTGCTGCATCTTCCCCAATAACGGAGTTAGCTTCCTAAACCCTTTTGGCATCGAAAAATGCTCAATTATGATTATCGACATCGAGACGAATCCATCGATCTCGAAATATCCCTTATCGGAGTTCAATCAGTGTCCACTTCCAGTTTATGAGATTTAGATGGATTTGCTATCTCCTCGATGGGCAATCAGAATTAGGCATTATTTTTCTTTTATCACCATTTCAACAAACCGAAAGCGCTTATTTTCGATAATTGGTACAGATCCGAAACATCAGCATTCATATTTTTCTACTCAATGGCAAGTGACACATACAAGGCAGCTATGTTTCTTCTTTTCAATGACTGGCGGCCATTTGTTTTTATTTCTAATGACAGTCGGCCATGTTTTTTTCTTTCCAATGACAGGTGGCCCTGTTTTTTTTTTCCGATGACAGACGGCCATGTTTTTTTTCTTAGTGACAAGTGACACGCACTCGAATCATAGGTTAGGTTAGGTAAGGCGCCCCTGCATCTATCGACGCACTATCCATCTCTCTCACCCATACGTCCCACGCTCTCTCTCCTCAATACGCAGCGCACGCCACCATCATCAAGCGATATACGCGACGTGCTAGGTGGCGCCATCTAACGCCAAAAATGTGAAATTTTGGCCTAGAAAACGTTGTACCTCTACTTACTCCTGAAATCTACTATGTACTGATCGATAAAATCTGAATAGATTGCACGGAATTATCCAAACCAGATTCTCATCAAACTTGGACCAATAAAAATATTATTGAACTAATAATCATTCAAATGTCTCAAGGCAACAGCGAGATTACTTCTCTGTTGTGATTACTCCGTATTCCGTTCATTGATTTCAATTAAACCAGTAATTAAATTCAACTCATTCCTTGTAATTGCTCGAGCCTCCAAATTAGCATAATCTAGCAAGCGATACTCCAAATGAAATAAACTTCAAGGGAAGTAATCACTTGGCAGTTTGAAAAATTTCTTTTGTCGATGACTCTGAAGACAAGGTGGTTGAATTCATGCCCAACAGCCATACTCAAAAATCCACTGGCACATTGAAATTGAATGAATGGGGATACCAGTGTTCCATGAAGATAATGGGTCCTGCAAATATTATCCCTAAGAGATCTTAGAACTAGGAGATGAAAAAGATCAGAAGAGTGTAGAATCAAAACAAAATGAAAAATAACAAGAATTTCTGTTTATTCAGTGTTCTGAAGATTATAAAATGATGTTTCATACTTCAAATCAAACATGAACAATATAATTTTTTAAATCAACTTTGATGCGAAAGCAAAAGAATATGAATGGTAACTGCCGAGAGAGAAAAAAACAAAAACAAAAAAATCCAATTTGGGTGAAAAATGAAACGCATTTCTACGCTCAATCATCATAAGGGTAAATCTTCGAAATAGACGCACCGTTCAGGTTCATTATCACGGGTTGAATGGATGTCAAAAGGGAATTTCCACATTATCTTCAAATCACATGGAAAATACTACTACTCTATTGCTTATATTTGGACATTGACTGATTTTTGTAATCTGTTTTTCATAAATGCCCACACTGATTCTATATGCTTGAGGTAACCTCAGCACTGGAGAGAATTTTTACAAAGTTCGTCAATAACATATAATTTCATGAAATTTTTATTTTTGGCCTTTTTAGGAGATACAGATTTCAAAATGCCGCTTTTTGTCGCTTTTGAGTAGTACAACGCATTATCCATCCATCGAAACACATAATTTGGTGGTATATTTGGTAGCACTGTGCACAGAACCATTTTTCGAATTGAGGTGCTGTCATGTCCCCATGATAATCAGCTGAACAATTTCCGAAGTGAAATTCATTTGGGCGTGGTAAGAGTAAAATTTTGGAGGTCGAATTTGAGTGCAACGTGAACGTTTTAAACGTAACGGGTCTGTGCAACATTTTCATGGGGAGCAAGAAACAGCATATTCCTATAATGACATACAGGGTGTTGCCAAATAAGTGCGAGAGTTTTTAGGAGGTGAATTCTTCTCAAAAATTAAAGGGAGTCTTGAACTCAACTCTTAGGCCTTTCCTTGAAAAGTTACACATTTCCGCACGCTTGAAATTGCTGGAAAAATGAAAGAATGACATTTCGTGGGCGTGTTCTACCAATAAAAAATCTGACTATCTATGATTTTTTTTTTTATTTTGTCCCGATTTTAGAAGTGGTGAAACATGCAAGCCCCATTCCATTTTTTACCAGAAATTTTCAACAAAACAAGATTTCCAATTTGAAAATATGTGTTGAGAATAATGATTCATCGCAAAAATTCTTTAACTCTTGTAATGTTGTTAATTCAACATTTTGGGTAATCATTTCAAAATTCCATTGAAAGAAGTCTACTGGAAAACAACACGGAAGTTGAAAAAGTTTACAAATAAATCGTTTTTTCCCACAAATATTTTTATTCAAGAATTTTTGTTTTGTTAAACATTTCTGGTGAAAAATGGAATAGGGGTTGCATGAGGTTACAAAACAACAAAATTGAAAAAATTACCGTAGGTAGCCTTTTTATTGGTAAAACACGCCCACAAAATGTCATCTCTACAGCAATTTCAAGAAAAACATTATATTTTTCTCTCATTTTTGAAAGCGTGTTACTTTTCAAGGAAGGCATAAGTGCTTTTGTTTACATGAAAGATCCCCTTTAATTTTTGACAAGGAATCACCTCCTAATAACCTTGGCACTTATTTGGCAACACCCTGTGGATAACCACGGAGAGATTTCCTTTTTGATATTCCATTCTCAAATGTGTGAAAAGGGGGGTGGGAGTTTGTATGACAGTGCCGTTAGTTTTGAAGTTAGAGATTCTTTTCAGATAATGAAATACATATTTCAGGGTTTTTGAAATTCAACCCTAAAGGAGGTAAAATGGGGTTGGAAGTTTGTATAGGAGTACTGTTAGTTTCCAAGTAAGGGTCATAAATAAATTTGAGTTCTGCGTTTCGGTGTTCCTGGAAATTAAACTCCTAAAGGGGTGAAATGGAGGGTTGAAAGCTGTGTGAGGGTGGTGGAGATTATATGGAAAAAACGTATTTTCCTTTGGCAGATTAACCTGGAAGTCGGTATAAATATTCCTAAAAAAAGTTTGTCCAAGCTTTCGGAATGTTTTATTTCCATCTTCAGGGATAATCTTTGCTGAGATTAGTTTCTATGTTGTTTATGAATGTTCTTCATGTAAAGTACGGTGAAATATAGGTTCTGAATTTGGAGTTGGTAACACATGCTTTGAATCGTCAACTAATTATACACATTTGAATTCATTGAAACGTAAATAATTGAAATATTGAAAATATAAAGTCTGAAGCATGTGTGTCTTGGAAAAGTACAATAGGTTATCTTATATCAATAGGTACTTTACATGAAGAACATTCATTAACAACATAGAAACTAATCTAAACAAAGATTATCCCTGAAGATGGAAATAGAACGTTCCGAAAGCTTGGACAAACTTTAAAGAGTACACTTTTTCTTTTGCTGCGTACCCCAATTATCAATTTGCTACACTTATTGTTATGAAATATTAATTGATTGTTGTTAATTTCGCCCCGCGTTGGGCGACAAATTGTTATGTGATGTGAATTGTAAAAATATTGTTGTTAAATTTTGTTCCACTTTGGAATACTAATTGTAGATATGTGGTAGATAATTATACACCCTGTATGATATATTTCAATGTAATAATAACGTCACAATTCTCTCGTCACGTTGCTGCCAATTGTTATCACTTTTCTTACCACGACTAAACTCAGTTGGTACGCCTCTTGTCTCAGATAGCCGGTTCAGGCTATTGAGCCACTGCTCGATGTCAAATTCCAATCTATTCAATGTTTATAAGTACGGTTGCAGATCATTGTGAAAAACAAACGAGAAAGTATCGGAAAACAAGTATTTCCTTCATTCAGGAAAACGTATATTAACCTGGCCTACGATAGATAACTCATTCTATGGTCATTCTATAAATTTTCATGGACAATCATGAGAAACGGTCATGGATAAATTATACACAACCTCACTTTTACTTTGAAGGTTGAAAATTTCTTTAATAGTTCAATATCAAAATGAAATAGAGTTCTTCTGATATGATACGAGTTATTGTGAAGTTATTCAGTTTGTGATGTGCACTAGAAAAGTTTATACCTGCCGCTGGAACTGTCGCTGTTTCAAAACACACCAAGAATTTTGATCCTCCTTCAATCCACTGCTCTCAGGAACTCCAATACCAAAAAGGAACCATACAAATCAAGAAATCAGCTTTGGAATATTTGTATATGGAGTACATAACAAGGAAATGTCGTTTTCTGCTTATATTGTTGAAATTATTGAATTTTTTTTTTCCTCCAAACAAAAACGTGGCAGTCTTTTTAAATTATTTTAAATCTTCCTCCTGGCTTTGTTTTCCGTCTTCTGGATACCATCTCTCCTTTTTCCCTATGATTTGAATTTTTGAATTCGCGCATCTCAATGTCACATTATCACTGTTTGGGGTTATTTGTCAAAACTCATAAATTAAATTACTTTTCCTTTCTTACAAACTATGTACAATATTCAGTGATAATAGTCTCTGACACTTTTCCGTTCATATTTTCCCACAATTTCAAATCTTACATCTGACCATACTGTTTGCTGATTGGCTATTATCATCAAGAAGTTTGTTGTTCTCCCATTGGCTATTTTTAGTTAGATACAATTTCATATACTGTATGTTTCAAGCTTATAATTTTGTTGATCTCATTTTATTCAGGATGATTTTGTAATTCTAGACTTTTTTGTTGTCTTCTAAACAATTATGGGTTATAATCATTATGACAGTGTATGAAATTGATTGTATTATAGTATTTGGATATTTTTATCTATCAATATCATACATAGGCTTCATAAAAGAAACAGAATCTTGAAAATGTGTAAAAACAATATCTCTTAAACTACTAAATTATTTTTTGTGGGTTTTTTATTTAAATTATTTATTTTTTCCTTTAAAATAAATTTCTGGTCTTTCATAACATAACAATATATATATATATATATATATATATATATATATATATATATATATATATATATATATATATATATATATATATATATATATATATATATATTATATATATATATATATATATATATATATATATATATATATCTTTATATATATATAATTCTACTGTACGTGTATGTCACTGAACTCCTCCTAAACGGCTGGGGCAATTTGAATGCGTTTAGGTGGCGCCCTGGATGGTTCAGATCCACAAATCAGCCCGGCAGATGGCGCTGCAGTCGGTATCATAAACGGCTGGACCGATTCGAATCAATTTTTTTGTATTCGTTTGGGTGGCGCCTGGGATGGTTAAGATTCACGAATCATCCCCCTTAATGTCAAGGGTGGTCAACTCCTTTATTTTCTTTATTTTTTTATGATACAGCATTCAAAAATACATACAACCCCAAATTTTCACCCTTCTACGATCAACCCCTATTTTTTTGGCAACATTTTTATTTTGTCATGACTTAGAATAAAAAAATTTATATTGCTCTCAATTTTCACCCTTCTACGATCAACCCCTATTGTTTCTTTTTCATTTCATAGAAAAAACGGGATAACAGGAAAAGGGGATAACGGGAATAACGGAATAACGAAAAAACGCGATAACGGGATGACAGGATGAGGGCATGAGGGAAAAATGGGATAACGGGATAAAGAAAAAATGGGATAACAGGAAAACGAGATAACGGGACAACGGGATAAAGAAAAAACGGGTTAACGGCATAACGGGAATAACGGAAAAACGAAATAACGAGATGAATAAAAACCGGGATAACAGGAAAACGGGATAACGGGAAAACGGGATAACAAAAAAACGGGAAACGGGATAACGGATGACAGGATGAGGGGATAAGGGAAAGGGATGAAGAAAAAGGAATAACAGGAAAACGGGATAACGGGATAATGGAATAACGGGATAATGGGATAACGGGAATAACGGGATAATGGGATAACGGGAATAACGGGATAACGAAAAAACGGGATAACGGGATGACAGGATAAGGGGATAATGGGAAAACGGGATAACAGGATAGAGAAAAAGAGGGGTAATAGGAAAATGGGATAACGGGATAACGGGAAAACGAGTTAACGGGACAACAGGAAGCGGAAGGAGTCGAAAGCATAATCTAGATGGAACAACATGAGGGAAAACATAGAAAAAACGAAATTCTACGCGGACGAGAGTTTTCGGGAAAAACATTTTAGGGAACATAGAAATTCGGCTTCGGCCAGGACAACGTCTGTCGGGTCCGCTAGTATATATATAACTTTATATATATATATATATATATATATATATATATATATATATATATATATATATATTTATATATTATATTATATATATATATATATATATATATAATATATATATATATATATTTATATATATATATATATATATATATATATACATATATATATATATAAATATATATATATATATATGCGTGCGTAAAGTATGAAACATGAAGATATCTTTGACAGATACAATAAAAAAATTCTGGTTATGTATATTAGATGGACCAGCGATTTTAAATTTTATATTTTCGACGTTGCCAAATGTACAGTGTCTGAGATATACGAACAATATGTTTATTTTTAGATGAAAAAACCCGTATATTTTACAATTCACATACAGTTTATTGCCGATGCAGCATACAAACTGGTGATGGCCAATATTGACCATTAATTTCGAGAAATTAGGAAAAACATTTTTATTTTGTAATTAATATTGCGGGATTAACAGAAAACAATACCCAAATAGAGAAAAAATTAGATGTTCAATATGTCTCTTTTGTCTTCGGAAACAGAAATCGATTCTGAATGATAATTCATCCAAGACTTTTCTAATCGTTTACGGAGAAATTAGTGCTATCTCCTCTGTAATTCTGTCTTTCAGTCCTTGGATAGTCTGTGGCCTATTCACATACACTTTGCTTTTTAAATAACCCCACAAATAATAATCTAGAGGTGTCAAATCCGGAGATCTTGCTGGCCATTCGATAGCTCCTCTTCTTCCAGTCCAAAGATTTGGAAATTTAATGTCGAGAAACTCACGAACGACTCGAAGATAATGAGGAGGCGCTGCATCTTACTGAATCCAAATTGATGTATTCAAGATATGAGGATTTATACCATCAGGAAAGAGTCTGGCTTATTCTGGAATTATTTCTTATTCCAAAAATGCCCAGTATTCTTCACCTGTCATGGTTCTATTCAAAAAATAAGGTCCGATAATGGTATTATTATTAATTACTGCCCACACATTGATCCCCTGTGGATATTGTGTGTGTGCGCCTCCACCATCCATTGGGAATTTTTATCTGACCAGTAACTGCAGTTTTGTTCATTGACCGTGCCATTTAACTAGAAAGAAGCATCATCAGAAAAAAAGATTTGATAAAAGAAATTAGGATTAGTGTCAAATCTATTTGAAATTGTTTCACAGAGCTCCATTCTGCGTTCTGGATCGTCTTCGTTCAGTTCCTCTACCAATTGTACTTTATAGGGAAGCCATTTTTTTTTAACCGACGCAAATATTTTTTTTATGTATGACCATGCATAACTTTTTACTGAGGAGTCCGATTCCAATAGTTCTTCTTTCAGTGGATAGGGTGTACTTTGGAGTTAGTCCCATTCGAATAAGAAAGATGAAATCCACCCCTAAAGGTGGCAGAATGAAGGATATTTATCACTCACCCTCTGAATTCTGGTTCGTTAACCGATTCTATCAGGCATAACTTAGTACTGGGTTCTTCGATTTGGATTATTCTTGTTTCAGTAGATAGGGTATACCTCATGGTTGATCATATATAGATTGTGAATGGAATTATCCTCACGGGTAACAAAATAGGGGATAATTGATTTTTCACTTGTGAACATTGGCACACATGTGTAGTTGACAATGACAAATCGCTATTGTCATTATTATTGTTCTCCTACATCCGTAACAATCATTATATTCTTTCAGAGGATGGAATGATATACAAAGTATTGAAATAAACTAACCAGAACAACAGAAATAATCTATATTACAACAAATATTGAAAGTAGATAATCATATTATTTAACTGGTTATAGTTGGAGTAAAGTGGGTAAGTTTTGTGGAAGTAATCAAAAAATAAGTGGGTAGTAATCAGTAGATGTCAGCCACAAAAATTGAAGAATGAAGACTTTTTAACAAAAAATTAAACCGACGAAATACGGAACTGAAAATTAAAAAATAAAATAAAGCTTCTTAGTCCCAATAACTAAGCTCCTGAACTGATGTAAGTAACTAATTTTGAGTCGGCTCCAACCAAGCGATCGACGATGATCACTAAATTACCTTAGAAAAATTATCAGAATGTCACCGCGCAACTCGATGCCATCATTTTGTGACTTACCTAATTCATTTGCTTGTTTGTTTGGCGCCGACTCAAAATTGGTTACTTACATTAGTTGAGGAGCTTAGTTATTGAGACTAAGAAGGTTCATTTCATTTTTCACTCTTCAGTTCCGAATCTCGTCGGTTTAATGTTTTATTAAAAAAGTGTTATTTAAATATTTACGAACAGTTGTTTGACTTTCGGTTACAACAATTCTAGTAGCCTCATGAGGGTCTTCAACCATCGACAAAAATTTCAGTTTTTGTGTGCTCTGGAATAGCAGGGCAGCCACTTTTTGGGAATTCTCGTACATTTCCACTTTCCTCAAATTCATGAATAATACAGTACCACGTGCTTTAGGAGTTTTTTCTTCATACTTGTTATCAAATATTTCACATACCTCTCCATGTGTTCGTATCCTACAAATAATGTCGCAAATAAAACATACTCAAATTTCATAATATTATGGTATTACCTGTCACCACATCCTTCTAGTATTAAAATTTCAATTCTTTGACGCTCCGTTGAATGTACCATTGTATTTCACTCCGATTTTTATCGATGGTAAGCCTATTTTGAAAAAACTATCATGACGTACCTACTGACAGTAAATCACGACGTACCTACTGAGAGTAAAACCTACCTGATTTAACGAAATAAAACCGATATTCGTATGATGTTTATCAGTACAAAAACAGCACAGACTTTTTAAAACTTTAACAAATACTAAGTGGCTCATTTCATTTTCTCTTTATGTTAATATGAACGGTTGCAATGAAAAAAATTCTCCAAATTTCTCAAAATTAATGGTCAATATTGGCCAATAACAGTTTGTACGCTGTATCGGCAATAAAAACCTATAATAGAAAATTGTAAAATATACGGGTTGTCCCATTTAAAAATAAATATATTGTTCGTATATCTCAGAAACTGTATAGTCGACAACGTCGAAAACATAGAATATAAAATTTCCAGTCCATCTCATATACATAACCAAAATTTTGTTATCGTATCTTACGGGGTGTCAAAGATATCTCCATGTTTCCATAGTTTACGTGCGCATATATATACCTCTGTGATTTTCTTGGGTTTCTGGTTCGTGGATGAGGTAACTTCAATGATTCATTATTGTTTTATTGATAAATACTTCTCTGAGAAAGGAAGGTTATGGTTATCGCAAATATAACATTTTTGTTTCCTCTTTCTTACCTTAAAACACTTATTCATAAAGGTCCACATGTAGATATGAGGTGCTACATTTTTTCGAGGGGGTATTTTGTATTTTATCATTTTTTTGTTTTGTTTTTAGGTTATGTTTTTCAATTTGTGGCCAATTGGGCGGGTATAGTCGATTAGGGATTCATTGCTCCCCTTTAATTTTGGTGTTATTGGAAATGTTTTTATTCATGTTGAAATATCCTATTTTCAACTTCAACTAACACAATGTGGTGCTTATTTATTCTGGACGCATGGAAATGGGCAGAACTAGTATTTTATGACTGCTTGATGTTTCCAACTGTTTATGACAGTTGTCGCGCTTGGATTTTGTGTTTGTGTTGCCATCTATTTGGAACTTCAAGAGGGTGGTTGTAATTTTGGTTTATTGAATATATAACCTTGTTGTTTTGGTTATTATGTGAAAGAGTAAACACGAAGACAAGGATTGTCTAGTTGAGTAAGGCTCCATTATAAAAAAATATTAATCTCGACAGAGTAATCTCCGGCCAGCTCAACACTCGTAGTAGGTTCGAAATTTGATAAATGGGTGACCAAAAACAGCAGTGTAATTTTATCATTCGGGAAAACAAATTTACAGAGCAAAGACACTTGAGAAGGGTTTAAAATTTCACAAAGTCCAAGCCCTTAAAAGCAAAATGAATGAAAGTGAATTTTCTAATTTTATTCGAAGAAGAGATCTTTTCTGTGATATAAAAATTTTGATTTCTCAAAATAACGACTATTTGCCTTGAAATGAATGACTTCAGAATTCGACTATTTGCCTTGAAAGAAATTACTGCAAAATTCGGCTATTTGCCTCAACAATATTTTAACAAAATTTTTCTGTTTTATTCGCCGAGTTCCTTGCTGGAATTTCTCTCCTAGTGGGACTTCTTAGATACCCCTATTGCGACGACGATTCCCTAGCAGAAGTCTGAAATTACATATAATCCTATTATCTCAGTACCAGGAACTTGCATTACTCCTTCATTCGAGAGTGGAACTGTAGGATAACGTACGTGTCCCTATTCCTGTATAAAACAATTTTCTAAAATAAAAAAATACACGCCCAACTCACTATACCATTCCTAACACCATTGGTATAGTGCCCGCCCGTTCCGGAACGTCAACGAGATTATGTTTCCCTAACATGCGAGTGAACTTTGGATGAAAATAACCTACTGCCCCTGACAACACCCTGATACCAGCTCGGCTGTCACAGCAAGTAGTCAGAAATGCAGCGAAGGATGGGATGTGAAAAAAGTGAGTAAATGAAACCAATTTGTTTCTCTTATTTTCCGTAGAATGATTTGAACTTCGAATTCCTTATCAAACCAACTGATTGTTGGCAGCGATCAGTTGAAGGAGCGAATGTTTAATGCGTTATATTTCGCAGGCCAAAGACCTTCCTGTTATACTAACAAATTCCCATAAAAGCGAAGACTGCAGAAATACTCAATATACTCGAGGCAAAGTGCACAACTTTCGAAAACACTGAGATCACATTGATACTGATCTGCTTGAAAACGCGCGTATTCATTACAGTGCCTAGTGGGCGTGTCCTGTGTAAAAGTGCCCACGCACCAGAAGCTGACACGAAGAATCATTTCGATGAATTCAATATGACAACTACTTACTTCCCCACTGAAAATTATTCCCCCATTTGGAAAAATGTTAGAATTATATTTTCCACAAAAATTTTGTTTGAAAATATTTCGAGAAATATGCCAAAATGCGGCATATTATGGGATCTGGTTTTCAATCGGCCGGCATGTTGTAATTGTGTGTTTTGTTTTTTTTTGTTTCGATTGGGTTGCGGTGATTGTATTATATTGAAAAAATATAGAAGATAATTATTGTTTTCATGGTTATTCTTCATGTCAAAATGAAAAACAACAAAGAAACAATTGATAGTAGTTGTTTTGATTTAAGATGATATCATGGTATGTTTAACTGAGGTTTTTTATGTCAATTTTAATCGTCAATGAATTTGAGTTAGGTTTCATATGTATCATCTCGAAGAATTCTCTTTTTTGGTTTTTTTTTCAGTTGCTAGTATTTTTGTATCGTTGTTGATAAATGAATGATTGGTTAATCTTTTGTGTTTATTCAAGGCAGTTTCAGCATTTTTTGTGTATTTGTGCGATTCATTATGGATTCTTGATATTAGGAGGTTTGTCCAATATATACTTGGTTGCAGTTTTCTTCGTTGCACGGAATTTGATATATCACATGTATTTTTTCGTTTATTACATTGTCTGTTTTCAATTTAGAAAAAGTTGTTTTGTCAAGGGTGTCATATCCTTGTCCAATTTGTAGATTGTAAGGTTTTGTAATATCAGATATTTTTTCTGATAATCTATTCATATACGGTAGTAGTATATGAAGGTTTTTGAGTTTCTTTCTCCATGGTTATGAAATGTATGTATCCTGTTTCTGAAAATATTATTTATCATATTTATTGGAAAGTCGTTATTGAATAATGCTTTATTAGGTTTTTGTATACCAACTTGTTTTTATTGTATTGTTTTTTTGGTGGAAAGGAAATTGATTTTATTATTTTTTTCTGGTTCGATTGTAGAATTTAGTTTTGGATGAAGAGATTTGACGTCTAATGAAATGAGTATGTGGTACTGTTATGTTTTCTATTTGTGATTTGAAATGAAACGAGTCTTTTATGAAATATTCACTTTTGCATGTGATGTTACTCAGAATGTTTGCTGAAATTTTGGACAGTTGTTCGAATGGAGATTGATTGCTCTCTTTATGCAGTTTTTTGGTAAACCATAAATTTTAGGTGGTAAAGCATTAATAATTTTCAGTGAAGATGCAATAGTTGAAGAAACATATTTGTTTTTTCCCAATGTTTTATTAAATTATTATTTATTGTTTAATTTTTTTATAAAACATACCATAATAACATTTGAATTCAAAACAAGTACTATCAATTGTTTCTTTGTTGTTCTTAATTCTGTCATGATGCATAACTATAATAACAATGATTATCTATTACATTTTCTAAAATATAGCACAATCACCGCAACAAACCCCATTCGAAAAAAAACTATCGTTATAAAATGATAGATTGGGATAACCATTATTATTTCAACCGATGATACGGGCATTGATTGATATTATTAGAATAAAATATTTCATTAGTTCCATGCTTATTCTGATACAGGGTGATTCAAGTAAAGCAATGATAATTTGGGGTTGATAAATATATCAACAACAAAAATTCATCATGATAATGATGATTTTTGTTTTTCTAGAATGATATACTATTGTGATTTTATGGGTGATATAGGGCTTATTATTTCGCGTTGCTATAAGCCAATGGTGTTGAATAAATTTGTTCTCGATATATTTCTATGAGAAGAAAAATACTAATTTTGTGTTTCTTTTATAAGGGTTTCTTACTGTTTTTTTTTGTCTTGGACCTTTGTGTTGTGGACCTTTTGAACTTTTGGGTTTGTTTTCTTACATACTCCTTGAGGGATATCAATGGTCCTTGAGTACTTGAGAGAACAGGTGGTCCAGTCCATAGTCTTCAGGGTGAACAATTCCGAATACTAGTAGGATGCCATCCCTTCGTCTACAGGGTCATTCCACAAGGGAATGATCATTGGCGTTTCAAGACGATGGACGGTGGTGCCTCATTAGGATGAAACACATCTTGGAATCGGACGCAAGTTGATTGCTGTTGGAGTTGAGGGTTCTTGAACCTGCTGAATTGAGGGCGAGAAAGAACATTTCATCATGTTTCCTGATTATAATTTACAATTTTGTCAGAATTAAAAAATATAGATTGAAAATTCTAGTTTTTCTGAAAATGAATCTGTAATCTAATGAGTCGAATGATATCAGAATTCTCAAATTACATTCACTGGTTTCAGATGAAATCATACGTTACGTATCAGATAGTTATGGTTTTTTTTTACTAGATCCATTTTATCAAGAGAGGCGTTTTAATAAAATGAACAAGAGATTAGGTACTAATGAAACATATATATTGAAGGATTGCCAAGCCATAGTACTAAACGTACTGGAATGGAGTCTGAAGTACTCAGTTTTTCCACGGAATTTCCTTATGCAACAGTATACAGGATTATAAAAATTGGTCATAGAATAAAAAAAAAACTTTGGCTGGAATTATTGATGAAAGGCAAGCGATAATGGAACGCACATCTCAATAAATGCTGTTACATGTATTATTTGGATAGAGGGTAGTTTGATAGCTACGATACAATTCGGTGGATTTGGACAGAAAAACTCTAAGAAATATATAAATAATTTGCATATCGCGCTGTGGTATAACAAATGGATGGGTTTATAAAGTGTGGCTGTAAGCGTCGAAAAACATCAAGGACAGCAGGTTAGACTATCATCAGCACACTGACAGTAAACTATATGAGTCCTGATTTGAATAAACGCCATTACCAAATAACTAGCCGAACTGGGTAATTATACAGTTCGGCTTTTAATAGCCCTCCGCCTCTACTATCTTTTGAACGGTTCGAAGTAGAACAATGAAAGAAAACAGTATTGAATGATATCACCGATACTACTTTTGGAATTGAGAGATATTGTGATTCCTTGATAGATGGCGCAGGGGGGGCACATCAACTTGGAAATTTCAAATAGCATGGGGGGTCGGATAGCACATCGTTGAAAAGGTAATTCAATTCTTTTTCCAACTAACTCATTTTTTTCAAATTTTATTTGAATGTTTTTTCACAAAATGCATTTCAAATTTTGTTTTACATGATATTTCAAATGCATATTGTGAAAAAAAGTATTAACGAAATCGAAAAACAACTAGATTGTTGAAAAAAGAATTGAGTTATTTTTCAACGATGTGCCAGTTGACCCCCCATGCTATCTGAAAGGGCACTCACAATGTCTTTCATTTCAAAAAGTAGTAACGGTGATTTCATTCAATACCTTTTTTTTTCATTGTTCTATGACGAACCGTTCAAAAGTTAATAGGGGGAGGGGATATTGAAATCTGCACTATATAAGATAACGCATCGTCTCATTACAGACAGATTGAAGAGATCCCTAAAAAATATTTGTATAAAGCCACAATTCAAGAATTCGATGAGAAACACTGCACGGAACATCAGTTGACAACAAAGTAATATTTTATTGGTTGGTTATACCGTCATTTGGTTGCCACCGGAGCTCAATAGGATTATGTGGTCAGAATCGAAATGAAAGATAAGAAAACATAATACTTTTCCTGGATACATTGAAAGTTTTGTTAAACAGAAGAATTTAAGAATATTAGTGCCAACAACTGGGAAAACGCACTCGATCATGTAATCAAGATTGAGAAGGAATACATGCTGGATGTGCCAAGTTTGCAGAAATCTATAATTAATGTAAATGATAGTGACTCTGAATTTGATGGTAATAGTGAACTAGGATAATATAATTCAATATTGGAAACATACATAGTGATCCAAGGGTGCGTGAAAGCTCCACAACTTTTTTCTATCCGAACTATCGACTTGATTTTTTCAAAAGATAAGTCCGACAATGATGCACATTCTGAAAATATTTCTATTTGTATACTGTATGTCCCAAAATAAGATATAAAACTCAGTTCTGTTTTTCTTTAATGGCAATCCTCCATATTTGTTACATATTTGGATTCGGTACTGAATTGTCGATATAACGAACTTGGGTTTCTAAGACTTTTCTTGGGTTTCTAAGACTTATCTTATGTCAGTTAATGTGTCGAAATGACGTCCTGCATAGACCAACAGAAAAATTCATAACTTCAGAATATTCAAGATAACTCAACCAACTTTGTTTCAGTCGATTCCAAGACTCCAGGGCATTTTTTCATATGCAGGCAAACTAGAAGCCGATGTTCAATCGCCAACAACGATTTTTTGAAGATGACAAGTTACAAATGACTCGACTTTCTCGAATGCAATACCCTATATTTTATTGCATTATTTCATGGCATTTTTCGAAAGGTTTTTGGCGATATAGGGTTTGTGGGTGAACTTTGTTGAGTTTGAGAGATTTGTTGCAAAATAAGAAATGTTGACGATTTTTTTCGAAAAAAAAAAAACGAGTAGGCCTTTGTCTTAAAACTTTACACATCGATGAAAAGAAATACGTTTCATCATAATAAAATTGTAATAGAAACAGGAGTACATCACGAATCAAACAACTCTTGTAATCTTGACAATAACAGGAGAGGATGATCAAGAGGATTACTAGACTTCTAGTAAATGAGCCCGGAAGTCTAACAAACATTTCTCCATCAGTTCAACGGAAGGCTTCCGTGATCATGTTTTTCATATCATCCGCATTTGTTGAACGATCCCTGAAAACCCTCACCATCACATACCCCCAGAAGAACTATGTGGGTAAGGTCTGGGGATCGCACAGGCCAAGGAATAGTCCGTTCTCTGCCTATCCAATCTGAATATTCTTGCACTATCCTATGCACCCCAGCAATACAGCACCACGTAGTCCTTGTGGTGTACAAATCCACTTCTCCTACCATTTTGGGAATATTTCTGCGAGAAAAATGTAAATACCATCCACCATTCAACACATTGTCGGAAAAGTAGGGTCCAATAATGTGATTTCAAAGATTTCCTTACCAAACATTAACCGACCATCGCTTTTGGTCATCAACAGTCCTCAACCAGTGAGGAGTTTTGATTGCATAATAGTGCATATTATGTCTGTTGACCGATTCGTTTCAATCAAACGTTGCTTCATCAGAAAACAGAATTTTGTTCAAGATATTATAATCCCCATCAATCATGCTATAGTAGTAGGGCTATGTCAGTCTGAGCCCAACTCTCCGCTCATTGGTTGTATATGGGTAGGGAAAAAGGTGGGGGGATGAGTGGCCTGTGATTGGTCGGAATGGTGGCAGCCATGTTGTGTATGGGAGTGTGTGATTGAGAGTGGGAGGTGAGGAGAGCTGTGATAGGTCGTGGGAGTGGTGAAAGCCGCCGGCCGCTATCCAATAGCCGAGCAGCATATTGAAATGGGGGTGTCAACCAATATCCGTCAACGGCATTGGTTGGGAGGAAGACTGAATGACAGAAGTGTCACGTGATCAGTGAATGGCGGCGGCCATTTTGGAAAGTGGGAGGAGTCAGCAGTGATGATGCGGCAATGACTCAACCGACAAGTCTTTGCAGGAATATTATCTACGTCAGCACTTTCCTCTTATCAGTTGTTTATTTAAGCGACCGGATATCGGCGGCATCCTTTGTTTACATTAACTGAGATAAGATATCGGCGGCATCCTTTGTGAAAGATAAGAGAGTATGCAGCTGCACGCTCGAACCGTGGGATAAGTCTAACGATTACTATTTGTATTTGTATCTAAGCTGGCTGAGGCACTGTCGGCGACATGGAAGCGGGACGTGTGTGTGGGATAACTTTTAAAACGTCACCAAATATACAGGGTGGATAGAAAGAGTGGTTAGAGGAGGAGGAGGAGAACGAAACAAGTATATATTGGAGTTTTTTGTTGAAAAGACGTCAGTTGAGGTTATGTTGTCGATGACAGAGGAGTATACACGGAAATTGGAACAGTTTCATCAAAAAGTCAGAGCTCTGAACGAAGAGTTGCAGTTTTATGAAGAGAAACGAAACGTCACAAGAAAATTGAAAGAGTTGAATCTCTGCACGACACAACCATCAACATCGAAATATGATTCAAATGATACTAGTGACTTTGATTCTGAACACCATCTTATACGTAGACATACCGTATGATGATGATGTACGAGGAGTAGCAGTTTCTTTCAAAGATGGCAATCAGTCTTGGATTCCAATGAATCAAACAGCAGGACTTCGAAGGTTATTCTTCACCACACCCCCCCCAAAGACCTGCCACCCCACTCGAAGACGATAACAACCACGACCGCAGTAGCGATGACGTCACCAACGCCGTCACCACCACCAATACTACCACCC